>JAGGAR010016060.1:0-33478 GCA_017657315.1 Termitomyces sp. K1Ag
TGGGACAGGCTGTATCCAGCCCTCCCGAAGAGCCCCGGTCTTCACCGGTACGCATGTCGTGTGAGTTCAGCCATTGGTTAAGTTAAAACAAAGTGTTTTCGCGCAACCAATGGAGGGACTTGAGTCGCGACGATCACGTGCCGAACCTAGAGAGGAGGCGCGAGTGGAAACAAGTCCCTTAGGGAACTTCCACTACGACGGCCCCTCTCTAGGTAAGTACTTGCAGACTCGAGAGGGAACTTCCTCTAAAGACGGTCACTCTATAGATCGGCGCGACGTAGTATAACAATTTAGTCTACCCACCACACCTCTCCCTGTATATAAGCCGCGTCGGCGGCCGAAATATATTCAACCGGGCATGGGACAGGCTGTATCCAGCCCTCCCGAAGAGCCCCGGTCTTCACCGGTACGCATGTCGTGTGAGTTCAGCCATTGGAAGCTTGAAGTTAGTGTCAACTCGGAGCGGAAGCAGAATCGACGATCGACGGAAGAATCGCCGCGTCGTACCACACACAACCAAATAACGCGAACAAGGTACATCCGAGCCCGATCAAAGCGCAGCAACCACTCGCGGATAGAGCCTACAACTAAGGTTGGCGGGACAACGGATATGAACTTTGTCTACGTATTCCGCGTGAAGGATGGGGGAGCCTATCTGATGTAGACATCTTGATCCCGGGCGGATGGCACGAAGATGCGCAGCATTGCAGGTTGCCAGTGATATCACCAACGCAGTGTTTGCATGTAAACGTGGACGAGGTATGGGACTCTCTTTGTTGGAGTGCTGATGAGTCAAAGTTTCCAAGACTCCTGTCCTCAGTTCGATCTGAGATCACTGATACCTTAATGATCAGTTCGGCCTACACATTCTCCTGCAATTGAGATACAAACACTTGACATGGGAGCAAACGCCTTGACATCCGAGTCTGCCTCTCAGCTGCAGAATTCAAACCACAAACGCGACGTTCGTTATCCTGGCGCGCAACTACGATCTCTTGGACACATCTCAAAGTATGGAATATATTGAGAAACAGTTCAACAGCCGTTATGGGTACCCTTATGCCTTTCAACTCGAACCAGGTGGGTTTCACTGAGAAGTTTGAAGCGTGAGTTTTCTGGTCCCAATCGTCGTGTTTGAGGTAAATGCTGATCTAAGTTACGACGCGTGTCAGTTGTCACAAGCTTGAAAATGAAGTTTGGTGTCATTCCGAAGAAGTATTTGTTTCAGCCTGATCGACGAGAAAAGGCAAGCAAGAAATTAGTAAAAGATAATTGTGATTTATGGAGGTACAGGCATTCTCTTGTCGGCTGCGCTAATTTGTGCTAATCTGTCGAGTTCCAGGCAGTGTCCCGTAAGTCTTCAAGCTTCTAGGCGTTTTATTGGACCTTTGAAATCAATGATTTTCATAGTTGTCGTAACATGTGCCGATTTAACTGTGGCGTATGTTTGCTCTCCAGCTAACGTCACGAATCTTAGTTCAAACATGAGCTCGTGCAAAAGTATTGCTGGCACGGACACCCACAAAGCTTGGAACTTTTTTCGTTTATAACCCATGCTAGAGCCGACATCAAAATTCTTATGTGATATCAACTTTGCCATTCATATACATGCCAGTGCGCGCTCATAACAGATTTTATAGTGCGCCACCTCCCTCGATTGGTTTATTTATATGCCCATTTATCGGCCATGAGTTTTCACGATATCCCTGTACGAATTTTAAGTGACAAATTACAATCCAGCTCTTTGGAGCATGTTTGAGGTAGGAAGTTATGATTGTCTTTATCATCTACGTGAGTTCGCTGATACGCAGAGTAGATTTCATGGATCGTTACCCTCAGTACATCGCCCAAAACAACGCGATGAACTTCCTGGGAGACAACTTACAATCTTTGTCATTGTAAGCACAAAGGAGGGTTTTATTACGAGGTGCACGGACCGTCCTCCTCCCCACAGTAGTTTTACTCATATATCTACAGCGTAGGGGTGATGTCAGCGTATAGTATTGCAGCAGCCTTGTTGCTGCCGAAAGAAGAAATACATTTCTTCGATAAGATAGGTAGAACATCATCCGTTTTCTCATTATCCTTGAATAGGTCATCAGTTGAGATGCACACAACCTTTGGTGCGTTTTTCGTCTGACAACAGCGATAGGAAAAGGAGTTGTCTTGAGTAGACTATCGTGATTCATCGTGTTTGAGTCAATGGCATTATGTACAATTGCCTCAGGGTTCTTCGAGGGCTATGTATATCGTTCGGATATCCAAAAGGGATGCAGGACTCGGATTCAGGAAACGACCGATGGTCTTGCTCCTGCCAGCGAGATTCTTATTATTTGAATCTATAAACGTTATCCTTATTTCAGTTATCTGTATTCAAAAAATAACTTCATTTCACTGACCAGAACCGTAACGAGTTCCAAACAAGTATGTATGTACACAGTAGCGGCTGTACATAGCATAGCAGAGGAAGCTAGAGGAAGCTGACATTCTCCGGCAACTAAATGGAGCACGTGTCGTTTATGAAATGCCGAAACTATGACTGCACCAGCTTGCACCACGTTTGAGTCGGTTTGACACGAACTACAATCTTCATGACCTAGGCTCACTGCTTCTCTCTTCTATACTTCACTGAGCTGATAGAAATATATTATGAGCTCTCTCGCTTTTCTGGTGACTGAACTGCAGGTATGTTCATCATCATGCGTTGTCCCCATGCGAAGTCCAAAGAGTCTGAAGTCTTTTCTGTCCATTTTCTGTAGTCACTTGCTAGCGAGACGAGGAGGAAGCATCCAGAGATAAGAGAGGTCAGTGTGTGGATGTGAAGTTCTGTGGGACAGCAATTGAATATATCAAGGAAAGGCAGCCGAAAAGTCGCTTGCAATTCTCAGGTCGTCTCCGGAGCAGGCGACACATAATTTGGCCTCTGGTGCGTAGTACCTCTTTGAACGCTGCTATTCACTCAAATAGAAGCCTTTTGTGATTAGATGGCCCTCAATCCGAGGATCTCTTGCGACCAGTGTTCATGGGATGTGCAACGAAGAACGCGAAGGTCGTCGCGATATCTCTAGGCTCGCTGCAACGCCTCATTGCTCTCAAAGCTGTCCCACACTCCGCAGTTCCTTTAATGATTACCACTATGAGCGACGCGATGAGTCAAGGCGTTGACATCCAACTACGAATCCTGCAGACCCTCGTGTCGCTTATACCCAACTTCCCTGCAGTTCACGGGAGTCTTCTTGGTGACGTAGGGGCACACCATTTCCGACACCTCACAATTTGCTTGAACCATTGATTTACAGGCTTTACTACTCTGTTTCAAGTTGCAAGAGTCGAAGATTGCCGTCGTGTCGTCAACCGCGGCTGCGACCTTGCGTCAGCTGGTCATGTTTGTCGTAGACAAGATGGTCGCGGAAGACAACGCGGAGAACATAGATGCCTCTTCATTATCAGAAGTCAAACTTCCGAATGGGACAACGAAACAATTAGGTCCTTCAGCTTTGGACGCGTTTTCGGTCTTCGAAGACTTGTGTTTGCTCGCCAATTCTGAGAAGCCACACTTCTTGAAGTTGGAGTCCCTTCACAAGACATTCGCGCTTGAACTAATTGAAAGTGTCCTGACCAATTACCACGCCCATTTCTGCAAGGTGTGTGATTCATTTTTTCTGAGAACTTACCCTGACTGAAGACCTCGCCGTCAGCACCCAGAACTAATCCTCCTCCTACAACACCACTTATGTCCTCTGCTTCTCAAAGCACTCTCGGATCGCCCCATTTTCCCCTTGACCCTTCGATGCACCCGTGTCGTTTTCTTGCTGCTCAAGCAATTCTCGCTGGAGCTCACAACAGAATCCGAGGTCTTCCTAACCTTACTCATCAAGATCTTCTCCGAAGACAGCGATGCTTCAGGCGATCACGGCCACGGTTCTCACCATGCAAGACCACTATGGATGAAAGTTCTCGCTATGGAGATCATGAGAGGGTATGGTCGAGTATTTCCTATTTATTGATGTATGCTCACTCCAGGGCCGTTCGTAGATTGTGTAGTGATGCCGAGCTCATGCGAAATGTTTGGGACCGATATGACGCTCAAGAATCAGGCGCAAAAGTTTTCGCCTCTCTTGTCACTGCTCTCAAGAGACTGATTACCGAGAAGCCTGCGATCCTTGGCGTTGGAACGCAAATGGCAGGAGTGGGTGTCTTCGCTGAAGGCACAAGTTCGACTTATAGCCTTGAGCGCGTTGCCACTGCTGCCAGTGCTACGGTCTCTGGTGTTGTTGGGATGATTGGCTCCAGCGGGGGGTTGAGCTTACATGGCTCGTCAATGAAACTGCAGTGGTACGTGCTTCTACTGTGCGGGTCTTCTGATATTAATATGTATGTCTTCCTGAAGCATTGATCAGCTCGACAAAGCCGACTCTCCCCCTATTCCCGAATCCTACATCTATCTTCTTGCAGTCCAGTGTCTTGTTTCTCTATGTGATGGGCTAGCAAGCTTCACCGGACCTTTGTACACCACCATCGTCATCCAGCGCCCCAAGGTCGCCGGCGACACTATCGTTCGAGCCCCTCCTGCTCTGGACATCGCTTCCCTGCCCAAAGACGAACCCTCAACTAAACAATTGAGCATAGTCCGAGACATCATCGAGAGTGGATGGCCTGCCCTCCTGGCAGCCCTTTCGTTCGTCATCTCCACAAACCTCTCCGATGAGCTTTTTGTTGAGGTTTTGGCGAGCTACCAAGCACTCACTAATGTCTCTGGGATGCTCGGTCTCACCACGCCACGAGATGCGTTCTTCACGAGCCTCTCCAAGCTCGCTGTTCCGGCTCGAGTGGTGTCAAGCCTCGAATCATACGTCGAGTCTCAGACTCCCCGATCAACTACCAGCTTTTCTGAGAACCTGGGGCTTAGTGGGCCGACACAGGCACCAGGGCTGTCTGAGCGCAATATGGCTTGCCTCAAGGTGCTGATTTCAAGTGCCGTATTTCTCGCTGGAAGTCTCGCTGAAAGTTGGTTCGGGGTGCTCGAAGTACTCCAGAACGCGGACTATGTGCTCACGTCCAAGGGAGTTGGCGCAGGAAAACGCGTGATCTTCAGCCCCGGAGCAACCACCACCCCCGCTCTCCGCGATCGATCGGCATCAGCCCCTCGGCACCCTCTGCTGAGCGAGTTGGAGCCTGAGACGCTACAGATGACTATCCAGCGTTTGTTCGATGCATCGAAAAATCTTGAGGACAGTGCATATAAGCACTTCATCAATGCGCTGTGCAGGCTTAGTGCTGAGATGGTGGAGATGCAGTCTGGTGGGGAGGCGACATTAGTTACGGATGAGAGTCATGAGGATGTTGCGAGTATTGCCGGACTTTCGCCTAGGTCTGGAGCGGCGCATAGGAGGAGGGTTAGTGGGATTCATATACCTCGGACCCTGGTAAGGAAGCTAGCTAACATTATCTACAACTGGGTTGACTGTCGTCCATCAGAGATCTGGCGACTTCGGTATCACCAAACTTGGCGGTGTGACAATGTTAAATATTCATCGGCTTATCTATCGATCTCCAGACGTCGCATGGGATGCAACGACCAACCACCTGTTATCAGTGATACACACCTCATATGCTCCACAATCGATCCGCGTACAAGCCGCCAGCGTCCTAGACGAGATACTCGTTATGGTACCACGTAATCTATCATCTACAGCGGATCTACAAGCCCAAGTCCAGAAACGGGTCCTCGACGTGCTCGCTCAGCAGGTAGTACCGGATCCTGCAACTCTAGCAGCGAACACAACGACGAGCGTAGAGTTGCGCCGTATGGGATTGGAGACTTTACACCAGATTTTGCAGGCTTCTGGACACACCCTCGTCGTTGGATGGGAGACTATCTTCCATATGCTCGAGAGTGTGTGCAGGCATAGTCCACCTGTTCGGACTGCGTCAATCGACTCTGTATCAATGCTCAGTGAACCGTCGTCGCCGTCGATTCGGAGCAAACCCTTACCGCCGCTAGGATTGGGTAATGCAAGTGAGAAAGGCCAAGTCGCGCTTGTCAAGATCGCGTTCCAGTCTTTGACGCTGGTGTGTGACTCTGTTACGACGTTATCACCTGAGCATCTCCGCCTTTGTATCAGTACCTTGGGCCAGTTTGGACGCCAGGCAGATACGAACATCGCGTTGACAGCGGCAGCAAGTCTACTTTGGAGCGTGTCAGATGCCATCCAGTCGAAACGGAAGAATGCGGACGAGGAACCTCAATATAGCGAGTTGTGGATGTTCCTATTGCTTGAGGTTCTGGGGCTCTGTACGGATTCCAGACAGGAGGTCAGAGATGGTGCCATTCAGACCCTATTCCGAACCATGCAGCTCTATGGTTCCACCTTGAGCCTTGAGACATGGGACCGGTGTATCTGGAAGGTTACTTTTCCTCTTTTAGACTCTCTTACGGCTGAGATTCGACGTCTCGCTAACGCTGCATCTGGTGAAGTGTCTGCAACCCAACCTTGGGACGAATCCAAGATTCTCGCTCTCAACTCAATCGGCTCCATATTCCATGACTTCCTTACGTCAAAAATTATGCAGCTCGACTCTTTCTCCAAAGCCTGGGACGTTTTCGTCAATCAGATTCAGGATTCTGTCCTTCTGGATAACAGGTCCATAAGTGCTCCTGCATTGCGTTGTTTGGAGAAGGCCGTCAAGGTTTTGCCGACTGTCAATCTGCCGCCGATAGTTTCTGAAGTACTGTTGCGAGTGTGGCGAACGATCGACGTTCTCGGTACCGCGGTGATACGGCATTCGGGCAGCCAAAGTCCTACATCCGCAACCGAGGCTCAGTTCCAACAACCATTCACTCAAGAAAGCCTCGGCGCCCTCGTAGATGTCATTCAGACTACAAGAAAGGCCAGTCGATTGGTGGATGGCCGCGAATGGACTTTGGACCGTCTGACAAGGCTTATGGAGATTCTCAAAGGTACACTGCACGGTCCTACGTTGTTCCGCAGTTGACATTTCGAATCGGTAGGAATCCTCACATACCCAAATTCACCGGACTTCAGGCCCGATGTTGATACTCTGCCGCCCGTCCAAGCGGCAGTCATGGAGACCGTCGAAGACATCGATCTATCAGTACCTGGATCGCCATCTCTTGTCCTACGAGACCTTTCAGAGTATGCAACGTTACCTTTTCTTGCAGCATTCGATGTGCCCTCTGCAACGAAGTCACAAACACCGCAAAAACGAATTACATATATCGCTATCTCCAAGAAGATTCTCCCCATGCTCGTGGATCTTTTCATGAGATTTAAGCTCGAACCCGCGATCTATATTGACGGGACTTTGGAAGCTGTTCTCTCTGTACGACCCCTTCATCACAAGTATCGGTTCACTTTGAGTTAACTTTCTTTTAGGCATATTCAATTCCAGTGAAGTTGAAGTACGATTGCCCAGCTCCTTCAAGAATTGGAAAAGATCAGCCTCTCTGGAAGACTGCGACGACTAGCTTCTTGCAGGTAGTGAAAGAGTGTGCTGGTCAGATTAACAAACTTGAGCAAGGTTTGCCCTTGTCACATTCCGATGTGGTTGTTGCTCATGAACATCGTAATCCAGACACATCTCCTAATCATATTGAAAGCATTTGGCGTCAGATTCTTGATGTGTTTAGAGGAGGAATTCTCGCCGATTGGTACGTCTAAATACCTGATGGTGTGATCTATGAGCCTGATGATGGTTTGTCTAGTTCGGCCGCCGAAACATTCCCTCTTGATGTCCAAGAAGCTGAGGAGAACTTTGACCTTTCCCTTATCATTTCATTGGAGAGAGATGTTGCTCCCCATCTAGGAGACAGTCATGTACCCGATCACCTTGTTGGCCAGCTGGCTAAGATATTACACCTTGGTAGTCGCTTCCAGGAATCTGAGATAAACGGCAAAGATATCTCAAATATGGCTTCTCCGAAGGTCGAAGCAATCCATATGCACGATTCGGGAAGCACAGAATCAGTTACTCTCGTTCGCCGCGAACGCTTTTCATATTGGTGCTTCGACCTTCTGTTTTTGATTTGTTCAAATACAAGAAGTGGTATGTGATCTGCTACTCATCGACCGAAGTTTGACTTGACACTAGTTCTAGATCAAGAGCATGCTCGGCGACGTCTCGCTGCGCTAAGCATTCCTTCCCTTTTGAATCGATGCCGAACGACTTTGGTTGGCTTTGTCGCTGACGAAGCGTTGCGTGGTCACCTCCCTTTCCCAAGGTATGAACAAACTCCTTGACTGAATTAAGTTCAAATCTGATGTGTTGCCAGGGCACAAGAACAGGAATTACTCTACGTGTTAAGAAAGCTTCTGGAGTTGAAACTATGGCCGGGATCGTTATGGGCTGCAGTGTCAGACAAATCCTCTCAGTATGCCGTTGAACAACCAGGTGAGCTGCATGATTATCCCATCTTGTCATCGACAGGAATTGATGGATGTTCTGCAGGGGTCGACGCATCCTTAAGCACAACACTGCTTATGGCGGATGTAGTTAAGCGCTCTACGGTGGCACATCTATTCCACTTCTATCCTGTCCTCCTCGAGATCGTCTCAATACCACGGAAGACGCCGTCTGCATGGGTGGTCCCCACAAAGGCATCGTCATCTACAAAACCTCCTACGAATAGTCACACCAAATCCGGTTCGGATGCTCAAGGAAACATAAACGCCGTAGAGCTGGACGCACGAACGCTTGCTCGGAACTGCCTAAAGGAAGTCGGAAAGGAGATGGGAGTATCCCGATGATCCAAGCATTTCTTTGATGTTAGTATATGTAGATGTATCTTCACGTAGTCCCACTCGTCACTGGAGACATTTGTGCACATATAATGGAATGACCTCATCCTCAAGCTTTGAAAGGACATGAACAGGTTCGAATGTAGAATAAGTGATCAAATTAGTGTCCTGAGCACATGAGAAATATCGTCACTGAGTAATAACCGATAGATGAGTTTTGCTATTTCTCAATCACGACTGATTAGTGGAAGAGAAGCACAGCAGATAGACCTGAGAGGAGGGCAACGAGAGTGACGACGGGGTACGTCTGAGACGGTGAGTCTGAGGCACCATTTGGCGACGAGTTCACCCCCGACCCCGACGCAGCATTACCTGAGGAAGTTTTAATCAATCGACCCCGAGCGGACTACGAGAAAACGTACCAGCGGTCCCAGTTGCCTTTGGCATGCTTACCGCATCACCAGAGACGCTTGCACCGGCAGTAGGGCTAGAAGTGCTGGTGATACCAAGGAGGGCAAGATCTACACCGTTGCTAACGGTTGCAGTGGTGACGCAATTACTCGACGATGGGGTCATGTAAGGTGCAGAAGGGGTGACGGTGTCCCCAACAGTGTAGCCAACGCCATTATTGACACCGGTAAAATATTGTGCGAAGGTGGAGAACAAAGTAGTTCCGCTGACTGTAGCGGTGGGGTACCATCCTGGTGGATCTATTTAATATCTGTAAGATTTAGGCGCACTTTACGAGACTACGGGTACAGCTTACAGGCGACATCGGCATCGCACGACTCGCTGGGGAAACGATTAGATTTTGAATATTTTCCTGTAACGATGTGCTTACAAAGTCCCGTTGAAATTGTAGTTACCAGGCATGACGAACGCGCAACCCATCTCGTCAAGCTCGTGCCAGCACATTTGAGCAGCGTTGTACGTCGAGTTGGCAGATGTACAAACACGCAAGCAAAATTGGTTGTAGTCCTAAAGTCATGTCAATAAATAATCTTTAGGGAATCTCAGTATGTTTGATACTCACGATATAAAGCTACAAGAAAGAAATGGTGCGATTAGCATGAATTCAAAATTTCACAGAACAAAAGGTAAAACAGTCACCATCCACTCGGCATAGTTCTCATCGCTTCCGGTAATATTTGAAGTGACGTTGCCTCCAATGGGGTTGCCACTTCCGAAAGCTCCGTGAGGGTCAAGTTCTCTGAGAGAAAGTCAGTACAACGCACACCACATAAGGTCAAAACCCTACCCTCCAAAATCGCCCTCAGGAATGTTGAGCTTTGTGAAGTCTCCATAGCCGTAGACTTGAACGTAAGCGTCTAAGCTCAAGTCTTGAGCATTTTCGATAGGCTAATATACTGTGATGCACTGACCGGTCTTCAAGAAGGAGACAGCACTAAGTGTTCCGTCGGGAATAAGGCGAGCATTGTTGCGTTGCTGCGTGCACCAAGCAACCTCGAATGTCTGGTAAGATATCATTAGTTCTGGCGCGTATTCAGGGTTTTTAGACACCTACTTCAGAGTCAGATATGTTGGCAAGATTGGGAGGCGCAAAGATGCAGAAGTCCTGAGAATTACATGAGATGTCGTCAACATATGTAGAAGTGAGCCCACGTACATCGACCGAGTTGACAGTAAGAAGGCGTGCATATGATGTTTGATTAATCGAAGTCCCCATTGTAGGCGCTGGCGGGTTTGTCGGGCCCATTGTTCCCGTGGCAATGACACCTGGAAAAAACGTGTTCGTCTGTGCCACTGCTTTCTGGACGGAAGCCAAGGAAGCCAGCACAGCTGCCGAAAAGAAGGAACGCATTGGAGAATTCGAAAAAGAGAGTGGGATAGTGAGATATCAAGGTAGAGACTGCAGAGCAGGGCTTGAAGAATTTGGTGGTTACCTAAAGAGATGGGGGGATGAGAGATGGGATCCACATTATTAGTGCTGCGGACAGCCCGTAACATTGAATGATGGAAAATTTGGATAAGGGGGTGATTGAGGTCCGAAATCTATTTTAAACATAGTCCAGATTCACGGGAGGTATAAACCGATGTGGGATTCCGTACTTTGATTCACAAGAAACCAGTCCCAAGAGAGTCATAACACCCTGAGATTAATTTCAGGAGGTTGTGTTTCTCGCAGAGGGGTTAAAAGGACATCGATGTGCAACTTGCTGCAAGGACACACACCAATCGCTATTTTTGAAGTGTCGTTCTATAAATAGACTGTAAAGTTAAGATGTCTCAGCCTAAAAAAAGTGTTGGATAAATAGATTGTCCTGTGCGCTCCAACTTGACAGAGATTCGTCTTCTGCATCATGATCAGATCAGTCCACCTGTCAAGCTATCTTCAGGCGGAATGTGACTGCTGTGTAGTTGGTAACAATCGGCCGAACGGGTCAGTGGTCAGCGCCGCGACATTGAATTTACTTACACAGCAGATTTGCTGCTTTCGTAAACCAATGCCTGTAGGCTGGACTTTGGCTGATAGCACAAACCGACCTCAGCATAACATGCCTCCATGTTTGCCTCCATTCATTCGATCGGCCCCTAATCAGAGAGCCAGGTTTGAGTGCTATATTGGCCACATCATTTCAGTAATTGACTCGTTCGAGTCATAGGGATGGTGAGGACACACAGCTTGCATTGTCCATACGAGGAGTGCTGACAGCAATGACGGTGATGGTATCCGTTGCAAGCCAGATCTTGCGGTCAAAGACCAGTACATACTCGATGACCAGGGCTCGACTTCCACTGGGCCCGGGCTATGGGAATGGCAAGGTAATTGTGTTATCAACAGGGTCGTCTATTGTCTTCGAGAGTTGACCAAGTATAGACAATATCTGAAGATGAAGCTAGATTCCCTGTGCTGAGAAACAATTACTTATCGCACTTGCAAGAACAGCGGAGATTTTTGGAAGTCAATGGGCCGACTCGAGAACGTCGGGAGCGAATAGTCGGCTGTTACCAAATGTAGTAACCCAACCCAGTTCGGCAAGATCCGAGTATGTCGGGGCCTTCGTTGAAATGATTCGTTCATTCAACTGATTGTCATCGTCTACGTTACGCTTATTCTTGCTTTGACCGCTGCTGTTGCTATCGACGAGCAGCTTGGGCCCAGGCAGCCTATACTCGCAAGAAATGAGTCAGGCTATATATGGTGGGACAAGTACTGAGTGCTTTGGCCTTGGCAGACCATGTGGCTCACGAACAATGGATGGCCACGCATGGCCATCTGAAGCTGAAGTTCGTCCATATAAACAATGGTGCATCGGTCAACCTCCCAAACCTATCTCTCTGACCTCAGGCAACATGCGTTCACGCAGCTTTCGAGCACCATATCTTTCTCTCGCTAAATTTGCCCTTTCGTTTTCTCGGCCTCGTCGTTCGAGCTCTGAGCCTGCTGTTATACCATCAGCACCACCTAAAGTACTGGTTGAAATCAAGAATCGTGCTGTCGACGTTCCCAGCAGCCAAGTGCGTTCCATTTCCGCTGCCAATAACTTTATCTTGATGTCTGTTTCTAGCCGGCTCAAACAATCCAAGAAACACGATCACCTTCTCCAGCACCTACAGAAGTCGAAGAACCAGAACCAGAGGTCATCCTTGAAGGTCTGAAGAAACTCAACATCAAAGTTCGAGACTTTGCCTACTCTTCATCTTCATGCTACACCCTTCCACCCGTCCCTGAGGTCTTTGACCCTTTCAAAGCCATCTCCGAGTACGAATACCGCCTCCGAATGACCCCGCACATTCCCATTCCAGGCAAGACCATGCGCCGCCTCCTTACCATGGGTTGGGTCTCCATGGACGAGGCCAAGGAACGCCTCCGACAAATCGACTGGCAGGCAATGAAGGAGTACGACGCAAAAGATACCGGATATCCGTGGCGTTCTATGAAATGGAGCACCGTCCCCACCGCCCAGGAACGTGAACTTTTCCTCAACGACCGCGTTTTCTACTTCCAACACTTTGACAAGATCCAAGCTGAACTTCGCATGGAGGAGGAGTGGAGAGAGTGGGAGAGACTGCGTGGTAAGGAGGCAGGGGAACGGGTGGAACAGTGCCTACGGGAGACTCAGGAGAGGGAGAGGAAGAAAATGGAGGCGAGGTTGGAGGAGACTAAGACGTCCTTGGACGAGCAAGAGGGCCCTGCGAATGACTCTGATGCTGACAGCACCATTTCAGTTCTCTCTATCGATACTACATCCACGACCTCGAGTGTTTCGGCGGGCAAGAAGCGTGCGCTGGAGCGCTCGCCTTCGACGCCCAACTTCGCTGTTTCCGCTTTTACCACCGACGGTTCTAAACGCCTCAAGCTTTCGGGCGAAGCCACATCTTCCAGTGCCGCGGGACCTTCTTCGCAACCTTTCACCATACCTACCCAGCCATATCAACAATACCCCGCCCCGCTACAGGCTTACGATCCTCGAATATACCCAGACGCAGCTAGCGTAATTGCAGCGGAGAATCGTCCGCCCGTCGTGCTATCTGTTCAGGTAACTCCCCCCGTTTCGGACGACGAGTCGGATGATATACCTGGTGTGCGGTTGCAGAGGAAGAAGAAGGGTCTGAAAGGGCTGACTCGAACTCAGACGTTCGCTCAGCTTTAGTCCTCGTCGCCACTAAGGTCTCTGTGCCTTGTATTTGTTTTTCGTCACTCGATCTTTGTCGGTGTGTTGTTGGGTATCTCTATCATCATCGGGAGTAGACACTAGGATGTATTGTTACTGTACCTCATCGATAATCTCGGTATATCTCTTACTTTTGCCCTTTTGTCGGACGGTTCTAACTCACCTAGATGTAATGGTGTATTATTGAGGCGGAATGAATTTGTACGATTTAGATACTATCATTGGTACATGTATTTGTCAAAAAATCTGGTGGATACACAAGTTGCGTGTCGAGCGTCGAATGTGGAATTTTCTCATGGACCGTCGCGACGCGTCGGGTCATGTGCATATCACGTGTCAAATGGATAGCAAGGGCCCGGCCCGGGCCCGAGGCAGATCTCTTCCCAGTTCCTCGCTTCAAGTATTTTTTACCACGCATTCAATCTGGTCAAATGTTTCTAGGACGGCCTGTCGGCGATCTGCCATCTGAGCCTTCTGGTGTTACCAAAACGACGCGCCTTTCAACTCGGACAATCGATGCTTCGCAATATTATTTGCCTCTGAAGTCTAGACTCATGCTTAATATTACCACCATGTTTTTTCCTCGCATACCACTGTATCAAGAAAACCTCATCGAGCACAGCTTTGAATCACCAGCTACAGAAGTAGTAGAGTGAAACGTTTCACGAGTTTCTAGGTCTATAGAATGAATATCAACACGCACCGCAGCCACGAGGAGTATGAAGAAAGACCTCGAAGAAGACGAGTTTCAGTTGGCCCCCAATGTGTCCATGGCACGGAGACCGCCTCTAACATGCCAGGTTGCTTAGACCTCAGGTGAGAAAGGAAGGCGCTACACTTGACGAAGAGATAAAGGATCTCTGACTGAGGCTCGACGCCAAGTTGTGTCAGACCATACAGAACTGACAATGTTGATACGTAGATTCTCGAGCTAGGAGATGTCACGAAAGGGGCATCTGACGAAGGTGTTTCGAATGGACCAGTATGAACAGACAAACTCTGAAGTCGTGACTCGGCTTCCAGTTGGGGGAGATGAAGAGTGGCGACATGAGGGGCAGTAATCTTCCACTGATTCAAAGGAATATATCCGAATAGTTCCATCACCTTCTGAAGAGGTCAAAAAATAGGCACGGGGACTCATAAATGCAAACTCGGCCGTTCCATGTACACTGTGACCTCGTTCAGTGGTGGAGTCCTGTCCAAAATCAGATCACAGAAATTAAAAATCCATCTTTCCAGTTGTATATGACCAATTGTTGCCATCCGGTGTAAAGCATAACAACAACAATATCACCTGCGATCTGGAGCGTGACACCCCTTACCAAAGTACCATATGTCGCATTGGAAGGAACAACCGGGAGAACAGATAACCAAGCTTTTGGGTGGGTCTCTTGGGTAGATATTGAACGAAGCTGCAACCGGAACACCGCTTCCTCGAATAACATTGGCCTGTCATGTTAGTAAAGGTCAGTCACGAGCGGGAAAAGGACGCAAATGAAACACATACTGTCCCTGAGCTTCAATGAATACCACAAGATCTTGACCTGGATCAATTGCAAAGTCTCTGGGCTGGGTTTGGATATCACGACAACGTATTTGATGCCCACAAAAGTAGAGGACGGTAAGCTACACGTTACAAATTCAGCGCCACCGCCGTCTCCATGGGCAAACACGCCGCCAACAAGCTGATAAGCGTGGCAGATACCGTTTACTTGCACGACGGAGGCCGTCTTCCAGTTCAAGCGCACCCACGCCTCTCGTCGACTCCTAAGTTGTTCCAGCCGTTCCTGGGGTGATAATTTGGTGTTCCCAGTATCCACCATACATACCGTCTCTATGCAGTTCAATCATGTACAACAGTTCTGGTGATTGGCGTATGATCCCTTTAAGAACGCTGCAGACCTATAACCAAATGTGAAGCCAAGTATGATTATTTGCTTTGTCAAAATCAGAAGCCGAGATTTGCCGATGAGCAGCGCATTCATAAACTTGAATAGTGTCTCCCCTGGCCATCCTATAAATGAAAGATTTGGACATACAGCTGGACAACTTGCACAAATAACGTGCAATTGGAACGTCACCTTGAAGTCACCTAACCCTCTTCCGTCATATGCAAAAAACTTCGTGCATAAGAGCCACTCCGAGTCGTCAACAAACATTCGACAAGAGAGGACATCCAACCTGAGGAATCATAGGAACTGAATAGAAAGTGGATACATAGACATAAGTATTCAAGTAACCATTTGATCTTGATACAATGGTGCAGACGTGTCGACCTCAACAGGCAATTTCTCTCTAATCATTAATCATCCCCTGGCTCCAGGATAAGGATACCTCGAGGCTGACGACGAAATCCAAAGGGAGTGATTTCCATAACGTAGTCCGTTAGATAGACTGGTTCTCCAGTTTCTTGATCTTCTTTGTGGCTGCCAGAGAAGATGTTAATGGTGGAAAAGCTTGGTATTGAACAAACGAACTGTTCGTTGATGTGATGCTCGATATTGTGAAAGCTACCGACAACGCGCGGCTCCTCACATCTAACACACAAAAAGTCATCCTTTGGAGGCCATCGTAATTCGTTAACAGCAAGTTTTTGAACACGTTTTAGTTCAGTGTCGCTGAGGTCTGCGCGTGCCATGCGTGGATGTTCGCCGCTACGGTCATGAACCGCAGCATGCCCCAACTATCGACGGCAATGAGAAAAAACACTGGAATACGAGGGAAAAAATGAACCGACCGCCGTTGGCCATGCCATTAAAAGTCGCTTTCCACCGGTTAGGTTCGTTCTTGGACATTCATGGCACTCAATATAAAACTCGGGCCACTGAACGTCTTCCCTCGTCGTAGTTTCAGGGTCTAATCCGGACGCTTCCAGAATGGCTTTCCCAAGTGAATGTGCTTTGCCATCGAAAGAAACACGTTTTCCGTCGGCATTCCATGGACATTGTTCGTAAGCCCAGTTTAATAATGTTGCGCAACTATGCTTGAGTATTTCGGGGTATTGCGATGTGTCACATTTTTTCCAACAAGAGAACAATGATGTCGCAAGTAAAAGGGGGTCCACACCATTCGGTCTGCTAGTTGGTGTTGATCCAGCAATAATCATGTTCCGGAGTTCTGTGTCGCGGGACTGGCGCCAGTTCTGGACTAATCCGAGCACCAGGGATTCTGGAAATTCGATAGTTTCTTCAGTTGGGGCCTTGATAAGCGCCGAGATTGGCTCTGCCGATTCGACCTCGAAAATGTCCGGGCAGATCACCTTGCCCAGATTCTGTAATTGTAGATCACGTAGACACTTTTTCAAATGGTCCCTGCGGTCGTGCTGAGCAGCCAAATAGTCTTCTTCCAATCGATAGGCCCTATGCTCCTCCATTTTTGCAATGATATCGTCTTTAATGTTTTGCCAAACTGGAAAATAGTTATGTCACCGGTCGAACACAGATCTTAGAGTTGTGCAACTTACTACGATCCGTGAGGTCCTTCGGTTGCCTGACAGATAGCCAGTTTTTCATGCCTCTAATCGTTTCAAGTTCTTTCTCCCAACCTAGTAGCCGGTATACTCAGTTAAGCTGGGAGAAAACATGAAAATGAGGAACTCACCAAGATCAGTTAACCTCTGTTTAATACTGACAAGGCAGAATAAGGGGTAATGAAAATCGGTATTGAAGAATTACTTACGCTTCGTATCGGCGCTCGCGAATCTCGTCAAGCTGAGCGACACGAATATCATTTTGTTTTTCCAGCCATTGCTCACATAGGCGACCGTGCTATAGTAGAGATTGAATAAAGATAGAGAAAATCCAAAACAACTGACGGTAATTCGACGTTGTCGTTCATTTGATCGTTCCTGTATCCAAGCTCTCCGTACCTGATAGTCTAACTTGTGGTATTCTTTAAATTCTTCAAGTAGTTGAATTGCAGATGCTTCACAGAGCAGGTCACGTCTCTCCCAGTAAGCTGGAAGATTTTCGGCTGGGAGTGTCCGTTGAGGTTGACATTAATTATTAAACATAAATTCGTTATCCTACTCTTAGACCGAGGGTTGATTGAAGGTAGCATCGGCCGCAAATTAGGATGTTCGTTGTCCAACTTCCATGCGTCCGGTAAATCTTCAAACCTATGTAGGTCATCGAGGACGATTACTTAATATACTGAGACTGCAGTGCTCACTTGATCAGACCGTTCTTGTTGGTGATGCATGTCCCACAACAGCACCGACGGTTCGACCATATGAAGTATCGTCCTTTGGTCTTGTTGCAATACTGTGAGAAATCAGTTATAGTAGATTGGAATGAAGATTTGTTCGAAAAACGGACATCACAAAGTGCGCCAAATATGAGATTAGCAAATTGCACTTCGTTGAGGTCATCTGGGCATTCGGGAAAGTCGTCAAGGTTGAACCGTGCTTGTCTCCAGATACATTCGACCGATTTTGTCATCAAAATACGTCGAAGAGCCTTGCACATCCGGGAGAGGGACAAAATCTCGACAGGAGTAAGATACATGAAAATCTGAACGAGTCACATGAGAGCTAGCAATTCATGGAACCAGAATAATAAGTCTACCTCGTGAAGAATGTCGAGAGGCATTTCGACAATGTCTTTCAATGCTCCTCGACGTCCCCGCACGTTTTTGAACTGCAAGCTCAATTTCTTCGACCTTGACTGCTTCTGACGCTTCTTAGGTCTAACAGGCTCGTCATCACTTCCTTCAGAATCCATTCCTGACCAGTCCTCATAGTTTTCATTGGCCACAATGGGATTAGGTGACGCCGCACTGACGTCCGGGTCAGCAGCTGAACTTGTCTTGGAGGTTGAGCCGGCAAGGCGAGAGGAGCGTCGAAGCATGAATACTCGTAAAAAACGGAATGAAGAAGAGAAGAACTACTGGTGATCTAGAAAGAAGCCGTTTTTTGCGGAATTGTTCAAGTTTGCACATCAGACACAGCAATTTATGTCGACGCGCCTGACGTAAGCCTCACGTGGTCGTGACTGTCTAGGTCACTCCTAATGACGTACTAGTGAACGTTGAAGCTCCCTATCTCCCTAACTCGGCCTCTTTCCAGTCTTTTTGAGCTCCAGAGTTAAAGTCACAGACAGCACATGTATGTCTTGCCCAATATTCCCTCTAACTATCTGTTTTCTCATCACTCCTCTTCGAACCACAGCCAAGTTTTGGCCAAGTTATATCAGTATGGGAGGCATTTTGTGGATCCGAAATATCAATGGGACAGAGTCCGGAAGATCTGAACTTGATTCCTGGTCGTACAGCTACCCCTTCATCCAAGTTATGAAAGGCCGAATCCTTCGCGGAGCCATCAAGTATTTGAACTGATAGAGGAAGGGATTGTGACGGACTCCCTGTTCAGTGACGAAACAGTGATCGCTGATGCTCATGGTCGCATTCAAGAGGCTATCAAAGTTCTTGGGTCATGCAAGAGGGACGAAATAGGAGACGAGGAAGACCTCGACCGATTTTCTAAAACCATGCATGCTATGCAGGCTATGGAGCTAGCTTTTATGTTTGGAAAACCTTTCGACGCCACTGAAGCGTTCAACCTACCCTATCACGCCAACAAAATCGTACTTCCTTGCCGGGGCCCGACTCTCTAAAGCAGCTTAACTTTGAGGGACTCTTCATCTTCATGGCTATGCCGGACAGTAACCAAAGGATCTCCTATTCGCAGGCTCAGATGATGGTCTCCGTTTTGGATAAAGTTGACGAGTACTGTGACTGGAACGATGACGAGATGGTCGACATCTACGAATATGAAAAGAAGCCACGAGGAAAAGGCAAAGGCAGACGAACGAAGAAGAAACAGATCACCCCAGCACGCGAGCTTAGTTCTTTCTTGGCGAAGTGCAAGGAAAACGAAAAGATCAGAGGTTGAAGGCGGGCAGAGGCGTGAGGTCGTTACAATAACAAGCAGCAGCAGCATGTTTAAACAACCATTACGCGTCATGAGAGCTCAGAGAAAATCTATGTCTTTAATGAGATTTTCTATGTTGACAATAATGATACAATGAGAAAGAATACCAAATCATGAAAAGCCGAAACCAGTAACCAATAACTCAGCAACGTGAAAATTCCCTCCTCAACTGCTCTGCCCAAGCCATCACAAAATACACAATCCCCGCCGGTAGCACGCATTTAATACCAACCTCTTTCCAATCCCACCTCCTTCCACCCCACGTACCACCGGTCCACCGCTTCCAATACCCATTCTTGCTGCTTCTCTTCCCTGGATCCTTCCCCTGGCCATCCCGTTTATCCCGGTCTCGGTCCCGCACCTCTCGCGTCTCCCACCACAAGTTGCTCGTAACCCATATCTGCACACCGCGACTTACACATGTCGTTGTTCCAATTACTGCCCAGGTTATAACGGGCCTCTTCCGGTGCTCGAGGATCGAGCATGTGAGTTGCGTTGCAGGCCAGCAAATGCCTTGAAGCGCAAGCAGCCGAATCAGTGTTGATAAGGGTGAATAGTATAACCGCCATCTTGTCAAGAGTCCGGTGGTTAGAGAAAGGCACTGCCAGCCAGTGAGTATGGCCCATAGGGCTGAAACTGCATAGTCGACGCGTTCGGGAGCATGTGGTCCCTCAGGAGGTCGGTATATGTGGTAGAGGTTGTAGAGAGCGCCAAAGACGGCAGGTACGATAGAGAGGAGACGGGAGAATTCAAAGAGGAGAGGTGTTAGTCGTTGTTGAAGAGTGTTCGGAGGTACGAGTGGTTCTGAGGCGGGAATAATCCGTGCTGTAGGTAGATGTCGTGGCTAAGCAGTATCGTTAGAAATCAACCTCGAAGGATGTGTGAACAGAACTCACTGGTTCGTCAATCTCAGTTTCCGTCTCTCCAGCCCCGCCCTGTCCAGGCGTTGTACATATCGTTTTTGGCCGTTCTCGATGTCGAGAAGAAGCCCCAATGCCAAATATCCGTGTCCGCAGCCCAGAGCTCGACACCGGTGGAAGATTCTTTGAACCCGACCACGCCATGCGCACGCCTCGGAGGCCTTCGTCCTCTTCTCCTCGATCGTCCTCGCTCTCGCTGTAGATCTGCGCCGACATACGGCGAGTGTAAGGACTCTGTAGCGGTGCTGCATTAAGATGTGGGGTTGAGTTTGACTTGAGATAAGGGATGTTGGGTGAGGTGGGGCTGGTTTCCCGCACCGAATACGCTGGGGGCATATCTGCCGGCATAGAGAGGAATTTCGACGGGATAGAAGAGCCCAGTTTGTCCCGAGGATCTACGTGTTCGCGGTCGCGAGCACGTCTGGGAAGCTGAGTATGCGCAGGGCTTCGGAAGAGGGTCCTTTCGTGGCTCCTCTGCGTTGAATTGGGTAAAGGTCGCTAGAGGAGCTTGAGATAGAGAAGATGGTCGACGCGAGCCCAACTTGTGTAGTCTACGCCGTCTTTTGATTTCCAAAGGGCGTTTACTGTTGGAGAGCATCAGAATTGTGGAGGTTGGATAAGTAACCTCACTAGTTGAATTTTCACATAAGGCTTTCTTACATTCTTCTCCTTCCTGGGACAGTATCTCGAAGATAACGCTATTAGACAATACAGCTTACTAACCTCAGTCTTGAAACGGAATTGAGGATACAGAAGGGGAAAAGTGGACCGTGCAAGAACGTGGGTAGCGTCGCATGATGGCATTGCATGGCAAACCTAGGCAAAACAAAGCCCATCACAACTCCTCATCGACTGGCCCAATTACCTCCAGGCTCTCAGCGAAACCCGTGAAAATTGATGGTCAAGCAACGTCAAGCTCTCGCACGAGCCCATCGTCTACTAGAATGTTGACCTCCACTGTGGCTTTCAACGTTGTGATACGCATTATTTAAAACCGAGGATTTCTCACCGTCCTGACGTGCTATTCGAAATCAAGTGTCGCCGAGTCGCTAGTATCTAATGTACATACTTATTTATCTCCAAGTAAACATTATAGGACGTAATTTTTACAGGTAAGCTGAGTCAGTTCTGAGAAAAAGAGCAGGGTTTATTGATGGTTACAAATTTTAGTACCGTTAGCAGGCGACATTACTCGCAACGAGGGCCGGTCAGTACTCGAGTTTTTGACAGCGTGAATTGTTGTGATAATCCAATTTACGACACCAATATTATGTACCTATCCTTCGGTTCTACCTTCGTTGATAGGTGCAAACATCAGAAGCACCCATCATCGATGCATCATCTTCTATCGACACCTGTTCTACCATGAAACTTTGAGGATTCATGACTGCAATTCTAAGTTGCAGAGGACGTGTACCTTTCTCTTGTGTTATCTCGTCGACTTTCTGCGTGTCACAAGTCCATCTGAAGTCTGGCACCTCAGTATCATTGTGTCGTTGATACCGTATGTCTGATTCTTCTTTTAGGTGATTCGAGGCATAGAATGTGGCCCACATCTAACCAGATGCTGATCTTGCTTCTTTGGAAATGCCACTCCATGCTCAGAACGGAGAAATCAGACGAAGCTTTTGAAGATCCAGACCGGCACTCGTTTCCCCAGAAACCCGGGTCCAGAATTACGATACAAGTCCCTTGCGGCGATTTCTCTGTAAATTTTTATCGGACTGCATCAATAATGCATTCTTAAATCCACTTTCCCCTAGGAATGAGTAAGTCTATCGAAGCTGTCTGCAGCCTCAAGAGTACACGTGCCAGCGTGCAGGACTACCGCTGGCGTCAATGTCTAAATTGCTCTCTGTTCGGCGATCCTGTTCTACCGCTATGACCGGGTTCTAATTTCGTTACCTAGCGAAAATAGCCATCCTGATCACTGTGAAGCGGTCTCGTGAGTACCTATGATACTATCTCGGTTCAGGAACTGCTACTTGATTGCATTCATATGTAGCCTCTTTGGAATTATGTAGGTGTTATCTGTCGCGTCTTGCTCCTGCCGAAGTTTAACTATGTTAACTCCGTAGACCTGGCCAGACCGTCGCAGAGGACAATGCGACAAAAAGAACTGGTGACTCAGAATCTTGGTCATGGATCACTTGACCCACACGTGTAGTCCAAGGCTTCTCGACTTCTGAATCCAAGTAACTCTCCTGCGGCGTCTACCATGGTTATGAAATCTATATATTCAGCGACTGACCATGGAATGCCGAAACCCTATATCGAGTGTGATCCCCAATGGAGTCGGGCGACGAGGTCCTTTCATATAAGCTCGCGACTACGGCAGCTTGTGCAAATTACAACATCCTCCTCCATTCAGAGATCCAGCGAGCTAGAATCCTCTTATCTGATGCGGAATATATACTTTCCGAGCTGAACGAAGCGCTCAAAGCTCTTGGCGCGAGACGAGATGCCCAAGAAGAGCTAATACGCAAATATCGCATAGCACTAGCACCTCACAAACGCCTTGCCCCCGAACTTCTTTCTGAAATCTTCCTCCACTGCCTCTCTGACACCACCTCCCACTCCACTCTCGGTATTCCGCCCAAGACTACGGATGCGCCTTGGGTGTTGGGCCAAGTATGCGCTGGGTGGAGAGCGGTCTCTCGTGCCGATCCGCGGCTCTGGCATCCAACGAAGATCAGTATTTATGACAGACTGCCTCGCCAGCTCACACACGCTTGCGAGCTCCTTCCCACTGCAGCCAGACTCTCCGTCACGTTTGCCGGTCCCGGGGCTCTACTCATAACGGGGCTTATCCCTCACCTCTGGCGCATTCAGGATTTGACCCTACGGATGTCGATCGCCGGATACGACGAATTATTCCAGAGCGTATCCCCCAATGATTTCGTGGCGCTGCAATCGGCTGATTTCAGCATTATCGATGGAGCCTCTGAGGATATCACCACGCGCTGGGAGCGCCCTGGCGGAATTTTCAGCCTGGCAAGTAGATTCCGCCAGCTGAAGATCGAGACGGCTGGAGGATTCCCTATTGCGACGCTTGGCATACCTTTAGGCAAAATCACTTCGTTGAATATCAGCGGCGTGAAGGAACTCGATACTCAAGCGGTCATCTCCATCTTACGAGATTGCCATTGGCTTGAGAGTTTGGACGTCAGCTTCCCGCCACATGATTTAGATCCCATCGAGAGTACACTGTATCTTCCCCGTCTACAGTCTCTCCGCGTTCGTAACCATCTACCTTCTTCTTTCCAGCATTCGGATATTTGGGACAATCTTTCGTCCCTCAATCTGTTTTCCGTTCTCAGTCTCGATAGCTGCACGCTTTTCACCATACTCAAGCAGAGTGTGAATCTGATAGAGCTACATTGTCACTGTCCAGAAAGGGGCACGATGACACCGTTGGCTCGCGATCTACCTCTTCCTACCTTGCGGAAACTTTCTCTGACAAACGTCGTTGACACTTGGCTCTTAGATTCACTCATCGTCCCTTCCCTCCAAGAATTGGTCATCCAGTCAACTCAGATACCTCTCAATCCACCCACTGTCCGTAATCTCCTCGTCTGCTCTGGCACCAAGTTGTCAGTGTTCTGGTTTCAGTCCACACATCCACAGCAAACTACGTCCCCGTCTGGCTTTCGCGATCTCCTCGATGCCATTCCGTCGGCTTTGCATGTCGAAGACACGCATTCCCTACTCGACGAGGCACTCCTGAAGGATATTGCCTCTGGCACCCTTTTGCCACAGCTCGAATTCCTACGTTGCTGGCCTGAGACGCAGGAGGCGTTTCTGGACATGGCGGAAGCACGGGTGCGGCATTCATCAGAAACGTCCCAGCCACCCAGAACACTGCAGCAGGCATTTGGTGTCTCGCAGACTGGGGTTCGCGTTCCTCATCTCACCTCGAAGTCACATTTACGTTTAGGAAAACTAAGGACGAGAAGTGACCTTATTTGTTCATTGTATCCACTGTCTCTGTCTATCTGGGATGAATACTCGGATTAGTAGATGGATATAGAAAGTCGCATGTACAATGATAATGACTCATCGATTGGTGAATGGACACGAGCACTGACATCGGCCCATCTGGACGAAGACCAAGGAGTTTCTCGGTCAAACTATCTGACCTATTATATGCATCTTGGTCGGCCTTCCGCACCTGAAGCAGTACGACGCCCACAGTGAGGTACTACAGGATAATTGCCTCAATAATCGATAACGTTGTGAAGACTCACATAAATTGTCTGTAACCCTCCTTGTGCTGCACAGCCGTGCGCGAGAACAGTAGATAACCATCGAGGAAGGTACCGACGCGACACAATTACAGCATTCCAGATCGGTCAACGAGTCAGGAGAACGCATCAGTGGTATTATCTCGTTAGTCATGGATAGCACATGCCAGTTCCTGATGAGCAACAAACATGCCAGGTGTTGGCCAGGTGTGGGCGAAACCCTGTAACAAACAAACATTGAAACAAATGGAAATTTACAAAAGCGGCTCAGTTTTCCCCAGCCTTGTTTGATTCTACTCAACAATTTCCTCATAACGCTATCAAACTGCTCAAGATGTCCGAATTGACAGCTCTCCCTAGTCCTCAATCTCATTCTCTTGTAGTCCCTCGTGTTTTTCCAGCCGCTGACTTTAGGACAATTCCTTCCTCAGAGAAGGTCGAAGAAGAGCGTTGGGCATGGTACACGCCTGAATCGTTTTATCCGGTTCGAATCGGTGATATCATTCACTCCAAATATCAAGTTCTCTATAAAGTTGGTTATGGAACCACGTCTACCCTTTGGATATGTCGGGATCTCTAGTTAGTTCCCCCGTCTCCGTTCTACGTGAAGTGATCTGAATATTAGCAGCCGTGACGAATATGTTTGTATGAAATCTATGGTCTGTGACTATCCCTCCGTCCAACGAGAAGTCCGGGCGTACGAAGTTTTATCTAAAGCTGTGAACACAAGCGACATGTATGGAGTGCATTTTGTCCGGCAAGCATTGGATCACTTCGAACTAGGAATTGCGGGCCGCAACTACCCTTTCCTTATACATAAACCTCTTGGTGTCACTGTAGAATTGTTTTCTGACGTTTGTGACGGCAGTCTTCCGATATCATATGTTAAACCTCTCGCTCGGCAGATGCTGAACGCCCTAGAATTTATACACAGCGCCCAGGTCATCCATGGAGGTACAGTTATTCTCTATCCGACGTAGTCTTCGTGCTCTAATTCACGCCTGACTATAGACCTGCAAGCAAAAAACATTCTCCTTCGGATTCATGATGAATCAGTCCTTCGAGATGCTGAGGAAAACGAGATTAAACATCCTAGCACCAGGAAAGTTACCGAACAAACTGCCGTCTTCGAAACGAGAGGCTATCCTGGACCCCTGGATCGTTGGATAGGTGCGAAGAGCATGCCTGTACTATGTGATTTCGGCGAAGCGCGTACGGGGGAAAAAACTTATACAGGGCTCATCCAACCCGCGCTTTATCGAGCACCAGAGGTCTTTTTGCGTCTCCCATGGAGTACACCGGTGGATATCTGGAATCTTGGCTGCATGGTTTGTTTTATGACAGTTTCTTCTTCCTTTGTTTCTCATTGGTCGGTATAGATATGGAGCTCAATATTTACCACCTCCCTCTTCTCCCGAAAAGACGGTTTAGACGAACAGATTGATGAACAAACCGCTGACAGAAACCAGCTCGCTCGGATGGTTGCCCTCCTCGGACCTCCGCCGCAACGGCTCCTGGACGACTCGGGTCTAGGTGCGCTTGAGTTCTTTCACGAGGATGGGTCGCCCAAAGGGGATGTTCCAAATGAGACTCTCGAGTCATTACTTGCGTCGTGTTTAAAGCAAGTTGGACAGACCATGACGGCCCAGGAGTCGGAAATGTTTCTCGCCTTTATCAGAAGGACTGTAACATGGACGCAGGAAACACGAGCTTCCGCCTCGGAATTGCTCCATGATCCTTGGATTCTAAGCAGCAAGTCTAAGAAACAGTGATTCCTTCCCATTCAACACCAGAGTGTATTATGTATTTGGGAGATGCAGAAATATACATCTATACATACATCTGTTCAAGAAACTATCTTCAACCGTCACGTTACACTCTTAATGCACCGATCTATCATCTACCCTCAATCGTTACACACCATCCCATGCTCCTAGTCAGGGTCACTCCAAAGCACCTACATAAAAATATGTTTTAGTTCCTTTTACAATTTTGTGAATCCCTACTAGACAGACACCACCTCCGATTTTCTGGCATCTACATTAAGGATATGATAGGATAGTATTACCGGCGCGGTCCGCACACGAACAGCCGGGGTTGTTCCGTGATTTTCCTGTCGCTAGGATGTTCGATTTCGCCTTCCTCACCGTCTTTGATGACTGATTTGTCATGGATCCGAAGGAGAATGTTCTTTGGTTGCAGGTCTGAAGTCAAGGGCGAATTAGAAGACGGAGGTCAGGATAGGAGACAATTTTACCTCCGTGAACGATCTGGGCGCTGTGAATGAACTCTAAAGCGTTCAGAGTATGCCGAGCTAAAGTTTGAACATATGGAATGGGAAGAATATCGTTACACGCGCTAGCAAACAATTCCACGGTAACGCCGAGAGGTTCATGTATGAGGAAATGGTAGTTGCGGTCCTCGATTTCTAGTTCAAAGTGATCCGATGCCTGCCGGACGAAGTGATGTCCTATTATCGTACTGGTCTTCGCAGCCTCAGATAAAACTTCGTACGCCTTAATTTCTCGTTCGACGGAGGGATAATCGCAGACCATAGACTTCATACAGACATATTCATTGGAACTGGAAATATTCAATTGTTTTAACATAGAAGGGAGAGGAGACGAGGAACTAACTGGAGGTCCCGACATATCCAAGGGTAGAGGTGGTTCCATAACCGATTTTATACAGAACTTGGTATTTGGACTGAATGACGTCACCAATTCGAACCGGATAAAACAATTGAGGCGTCCCCAATGCTGCTCCTCGACCTTCTCTGAGGTAGGAATAGTTTTAAAGCCAGTAGACGGGAAAACGCGAGGAACTACAACTTGAGAGTGAGATGGAGAACTAGCGCGAGAAGCTATGAATTCAAACATCTTGAGCAGGTTCGTGGTGCGGCGAAGGAACATCGTCGTAATCGTTCTGTAGAAGGGCTCTTTGATACACTAACTTTAAGGCCAAGGGAATAATGTTGATATTTTCATCTCAACGAAGATTGGTTGTTGTTTGTTCCAGGGCTTTCGCCCAAAGATCTGGCATGTTTACCACACACGAGGCTTATCTACGCGCAGATGAATGAACCATTTGTTGTCCAATGCATAGATACTGTACCGGGCAACTAAATTTAGATCCATGTGAGCCAAACACCCATCGGAGAAGCCCGTGAAAGAAATACAACCATAACTGTGGCAAGTGAGCAATGAGGTGAGCAGGAGACTAGCACTGCATCAGCAAAATAGGAAATTGCTGGTATTCCCCGGTAGATGCCGGCAGCCTGATGTGCAATTACAAAGTCTTATAAGATGGCAAAAGGGAATATATGTCGGTCACCAGCAGTACGATCAATTGGCAATGATATGGCAGGCTGTCAGACAACATATAAGCAAGACATCAGGCTGATGAGACCTGGCCAAGCTTACACAAGGCTTGTGTACACCTTATAGTTGCATACCAGGCCTGTGACCACCTTTAAAATAATACATTTCAAATCAAAACTATATCCTGAATTATCACATTAAGCAAAGGAATGATCATCTGAACCCTCATTTCATTGTTGTTTTCCTTCTCACTGCCTGACCCTCAGAGTTGTAACTCACTCCGCCGCCAGCATAGCGCCTGTACACGTCAGATAACAAAATTGTCGATGGATCGAGGTAAAGTGATAGAAATAATTATACTCACTAATTATAAGTTACAGTAGTGCATCCACAGCCGCAAGTTAGCTGAGCGGTTTGCACTGGGTGCAGGGGATGATGGTCCATGCGAAAACAACATAAAAATATGATAAAGATAGTTCAATTAAATCTAAATTCTTCTTTGAATATTTCATGACAAAGCCACAGAAAAAATATTGTGAATATTTGACAATGCTCTTTCAATACCAGACCCTACTGAAAGACCATTGTCAAATGTTCACAATACTTTTTCTGTGGCTTTGTCACAAAATATTCAAAGAAGAATTTAAATTTAATTAAACTATCTTTATCATATTTTTACATTGTTTTCGCATTGACCATCATCCCCTGCACCCAGTGTTGTGAGGTCCATCTAAATAATAAGTTCCAAAATCCTGAGTTCAAACGTTCAAACCTGAGTGCATGAAAAATTTAATGAGTTCGTACAACCTACAACACAAGCATTTCATAAGATCAAGTAAAGACTAGAGTGTGAAATATTGTGCTATCTGAATTCAAGTGATGTTTTGAGGCTGAAAGTAATTATATTTCGTTGACAGAGAGGCTCTTATAAGGCCTTATAAGGAACACAATGCCTTATAATGACCCATCAGATGGTGTGGAATTGGCCTGATATTATTAACCTATAAGGCCTGGTGAAATTTGGCCAGGCTTATGGGACCTTATCTGGAATCATGTACATTATGGCCCTTATAAGGCCTTATAAGAAGTTTCTGAATTTGCTGATGTGGGTGCACAGGATGATGGTCCATGTGAAAACAGCATAAAAATATAATAAAAACAATTCAATTAAATTTAAATTCTTCTTTGGATTTTTGTGACAAAGCCACAGAAAAAGTATTATGACTATTTTACAGTCGCTGTAAAGGTGGGTTCCAAGGGTAAGGAGCCTTTTCGGAGGCCTCTGCGCAACAAGCACTCACAATGTTCGGCAGCCCACTGCGCGCTGGACCTCTCACCCTGTGACTTGAAGCCATTCTTGGTGTGGTGCCAGAGTCTGGCAGATGCCGCGCTGAGAGCAGTAGGGCCGAAGGTCTTGTTTACATACCGTGCTGCTCCCCTCGTCATCACTCCATTGGTTGCAGCACAGAGTAAATCTATTTATTGTTATTCTACTTTTGTTCTAATCCGTACAATTACTCTGCGAAACAAGTATTTCGGACTCGCTACAATAAAGCGCAGCTTAAGCATCGAGTTTGGAATTCTAAATCTTTGATTCCTGTATCTTTAATTCTTTGCTTATATCTATTCATCCTTCATCCTTCATCATCAAATTCCATTCTCTATGATGAGCGGAGATGTTACGACTGAAGACCATTGTTCGGCCTCACCAGAACATCTTTCCAAGCTTGAAGCGATCCACATTCGCACTGAATCATGCCAAAAACTCATGGACAAAGTGGTTGAGGGAACACGTTCTTTCGACAGCTTTACCCAAGGAATCCGGGACTTGGGTCTCAGCTCTGTCGAAGCAAAGGATTATTTCGACAAGCTCAAGCAGCGGATTGAGATACGCCAAGCAAAGTCTAAGCAACATTCCACGCCAACACAAGAACCGACACCTGAGGGCCTCTTGGATGAACAATTGGCTGCTTTTAAAAAAGAACGCAGCTCTACTCTCTCCAAGGAGGATCGTTGACAGGATCAATCACATTTTCAGGCCGTCGAGGCAGCGGCTTGGGCTGCTTTGTGGGCTAAACTCAATCAGGTGGCCGCACCAGCAGAGTCACCTATGCTTACGCTCGAGCAAATCACAGAACTCTTGGGCGAGCCTAAGAGCACCTCTGAATCTTTGGCTATTCCACAATCTGTCTTGGCGGCAGCGCCACATCTGGCACAGCTCCAGTCTAAGGTGTCATTGGACCCTCACATCTCCAAAACTTGGGAGCTTTGTCAAGAATATGCTAAGGAAAAGGTCGTCGACTCTCTCATCAGCCTTGGCCAATCACAGCCACTCAAAGATCCAATCTCGCGTGCGATGTGGAAATTGGTTATTCTTGACCATTACGTGGATTTCGAGAAACTTTATGCCACATTGGATCGCGGATACGATCACTACGATGAGCCTAAAGACTTTGGAGGAGGTTTTTCTCTGGTCAAAAAAGATCAGGCTACAGCTAAGCGTTCTGTTGTCTCTGAGTCAGATTGGACTCGCACCTTCGATGCTTGGATGGCTGCAGTTGTTATATTCTATCCCCACTATGAGGCTGAGTTGGTGTCATATAGGAATTGAGTTCTGGATTTTTTCTGTTCTCTTCCATTAGCCTTGTCCGTCACAATCAATTTTGACCATGATACAAGGGATCATTACGCTCGCAACCCATTTAAAATGGACAATCACAATGAGCTTCATGTCCCTTTCTTGGCTCAACTCCTCAATGCTTCTACGTCATCTGCTTTGTCTTTTGCTGGCACTAAGCGTGGTGCTTCTTCACAGTCTCAGGCTCGCAAGCGAGCTACGACTATATGCCAGAACTGGAACCTCAGATTTTGTAACTCAGATCCATGTCCTGGGAATCACTGGCACAACATCTGTTGTGAATGTAATGGACGACACCGAGCTCGAGACCACGAAGAATGTCTTGCAAAACTCAAGACTCGTCGACAGCAATACTGAGCAAATGGCAGAATCGATGCTTAAGGTTGGCAAAGCATTAGCATTGGGACTGAAGTCTCTTCAACATGGTACAAAGCGTCCAGCAGATCCACTGACAAATGATAGTCCACGATTTTGGTGAGGATTTGTTTGGGATAGCAACACCTCTTCATCGTTTATGTCCCCATCAGCTCTTGACACAGAAACCGCACCCCCTCTTCCATCTCCTCCTGCTCATTTGTTCAACGATCCACAAATCCAGTCCACCCTTGCTGCCATGGAAAAGTATATCCGAGTCAAAACTCCTTTTGACATTGACAAATTCAAGAGTATGCTCTGGGATCATCCGAATCAGCCGTTTGTAAAGTCAGTCATGACAGGCTTACAAAATGGTTTCTGGCCCTTCAACAACGGTGACTGGAGCAACAATAATGACAACAAACCAATCCCCAATAATTAATCAGAGGAGGTTGACATCGAAGCTATATGTGCATTCAAAGATAAAGAGATTAGCACTGGTAGATGGTCTGAGCCTCTCGACATCAGCAAACTCCTTCCCGGCATGAAATCTTCACCTCTTTTTGTTGTCTGGCAGAAAGGAAAGGCTCGTGTAGTCACTGACCATTCCGCCTCGGGCCTGAACGACGGCATTCCTAAAAGTGATGCAAAGGTTAGGTATGATGATATGCGGACATTTGGTCAAGCCCTTTACAATGCCAAACACAAATTTCCAAACATTGATCTTCTCACATGGAAGTCGGACGTTAAGAGTGCTTTGCTCAACCTCCCAGCTCATCCGCTCTGGCAGCTTTGTCAAGTCATCGAAGTAGATGGTTTTTGGCACCTTGTTCACCGCCTTGTCTTTGGCAATTGAGCCTCGCCAAAATGCTGGTGTGCAGTAGCTGGATTGATGTGCTGGCTAGGGATTGTGAAGCTGGACATTGTTGACCTCCATGACTTCATGGATGATTTCTATTCATGGGATCTTGCCAACAATCTCGTCGAGTACAAAGGCCGCTTCCGCCCCAGACAACAGACTCAACTGCTTATTCTATGGGATGCTATAGGGTGTCCTTGGGAAGAAAAGAAACAAGAGTTCGGGTCAGCTTTAAAAATAATTGGGTTCTGGGTTGATATCAATCATGGCACCATCACACTGACTAATGACTCCCTTTCTGATATCGTCTCGAAGGTCCGCACCTTTCTCGACACTCCAGGATGTCACCCAACGCTGCGAGCATGGCAACGTATTGCGGGCCATCTTAACTGGCTTCTCAATGTTCTTCCCTGGGGATGTCCAGCTTTATCTGAGCTCTACCACAAAATTGCCAACAAAACTACGATGCACGCAGGCATATGCCTTAACCGCAAAGTCACGGATGACATGAACTGGCTTTTAGATATCATATTCCAAAAGCTGTCAGGGTTCGCTTCTTGGACAGCACCCATTGGGATGATAGTTTGGCTGACATGGTCCTATGGACTGATGCCAGCTTTAAGCTAAGAATGGTGTTTGTGTTCGCAGTGGCTATCCTATCAGCCATTTTTTATGTTGCCTCATTTGATCATCCACCACGCTGAGTTCTTCTATTCACGGACAGTTTGGACTCTGTTGCGGTCTTCAATTCTCTAGGTGCTGGGGAATCACTGCACAACTCAGTCCTGCGTGCAGTAGCAGGCATCATTATTCAAACTGGGATTGACCTACGTGTACGTCACATAGCAGAAAAAGATAATACACGTGCCGATCTTTTATCTCGTCTCCTTTTTGATGACTACCATCGTCAATTTCCCACTGATCGTGTCCGCCAATTCAAACCTCCATGAAAACTACTGCCGGCGCAATGGAGAGAGTCCTTTTGAATGCACTCGGTGGATTGTCATCCTCAATGGTCCACCCCCTGATGGCGCTGGAAGATCTCGATGCATGGTCTCTTCATCTCCAAACCAATGCCATTGAATCGACAACTTCATCAGGCTACGCTACTGGTGCTCGTGACTACTTAAAATTCTGCTTGTTCCACAACTTGCTGTTAGACCCCACTCCTCAAACACTCTCCTGATACATCGCTTTTACATCCAAGTTCATTGCCTCAGGTCCAAAATATCTCACTGGCCTTTGTCACTTCATCCGCGACATCTACTCAGAGTTCGATAGCAATCGATCTCATCCCCTGGTACAAGCCACAATACGGGGTTCAAAGAAAATTTGTGCTGATCCAATTCGTTGCAAGCAACCTATATGCCTCTCACATCTTGCCAACTTTGTTTCAGTAGCTCACCAGACAGGAGACTACGATGACCTCCTCTTTGCAACCATCATGTCTTGTTGCTTCTATGCTTGTCACCGGTCTGGAGAGCTCGTCCTCAAAACTAAGTCATCTGTGGACTGGAGAGCTCGTCCTCAAAACTAAGTCATCTGTGAATTGGTGCAAGATTATCAAGAGGTCTTCTGTTCATTTTTCATCAGGCTACGCAGGTTACCATCTGCCTTATCATAAGGCAGACCCCTTCTATCATGGCACGGACATCCTCTTTTCTCACCATGATATCGCTGATCCAGTTTCCCTTCTCCATGACTATGTCACTGTTCGAGATAGCATCCACGGGGTTCGCCGTGCCCTCTTCCTGCGTCAAGATGGCTCTCATCCAACTCGTGCATGGTTTGATTCCAAACTTTTTTCCTTCGTTGACA
>JAGGAR010016061.1:0-33106 GCA_017657315.1 Termitomyces sp. K1Ag
TTCCAAGGTGAAGTAGTATACCCTGTCGTGTTGTGGATACAGCGCAAGAACAGAAGAGTATGCCCGAGTCATATATAATAGCAATTTGAATTAGCGTCAAAATATTTTTTGATTTTTGATTGTCTCCTATACCCGCCAGGGCCTTGCCCTGTGTCGGGTTCTACTTCTATGTACCACGATCTATCTAGTCGCACTGTCTAATCTATACTCTGTCTCTTTGGCTCCCGGCGTCAAAATATTGGCAGGTGGATTGTTCAATTTTAAAGAAAGATACCAAGGTCTGGGAGGTACAGGGTATGACAGTTAAAGTTGGAAAAATGTGCGTTGGAGATAACGCGTAACGAGTTTGATACTTACTAGATTGAGATCAGAAATGAATTGAAGTCAGAAATAAATGGTTGACTGACCTGCCAGTACTACTACTTACTACTTACATCAAAATTCATCGTTTATCGGCAGTTATCTCTTACGGCAATGGGTGCAAGGAGCCCTTCGAGATAAACGCGACGGAATTGTTTTGCCAGATAGTGATCTTATGTCGTGGAACAAGAGAGAGAAAACCAAATCCCTTGAAGGGAGATCAAATTCGCAGATCGAGAAGCGGGCGCGTGTAAACTCGTGCTGTGCGCGTTTTGCCGCTTTGCTTGACAACCACCACCACAATTGTTCTCCTCTGCAGAATCATATACCCCATTCGACTGGCTCTCCAACCCGGGCAGAGCGTGTCTCCCTCGTCGCTCACTTCATTTCTATTTCTATAATCTATAGACAATGGCCGAAGCAGGGGAGGGGAACATCAAAGTTGTTGTCCGCTGCCGGCCTCTCAATGCTCGCGGTGCGTGTCACCCACACCCACCCACTTTACTCATACTTCATTCAACAAGCTCATCTTGACGGTTCGCAGAGCTCGGGCGGGGTGCCAAATCTCTCATCCGGATGTCGGGGAACCAAACGATCATCGACCCGCCCGAGCTGGGGTCCGCGCAGGACACGAAGCGCGCAACAGAGAGGAAGCAACTGTCGTTTAGCTTTGACAAGAGTTATTGGTCAGCGGGCCCGCGGGACGAGCCTGGGTATTGCTCGCAACAGACACTGTATGATGATCTGGGAAAGGAATTGTTGGACCATGGGTTTGCGGGGTTTAATGCGTGTATTCTGGCTTGTGAGTTCTTGTTTCGTTGCTTGGAAGCTGGTACTTAAGGAGGTTTTTGTGGGAATCAAGATGGACAAACTGGTATGTGGCATCGGGCTGGTGGCTGAGCGAGTGGCTTCGACTGACTGGAATTTTTTGACGGGGGGTAGGATCTGGGAAATCTTATAGGTGCGTTGTATCTTTGAAATGGTAGTTACTGGGGCTGACACCCTGTCCCACGCAGTATGATGGGCTGTGCGTGTCTTATGAGTCTTCCAGCTGCTCAAAGACTCAAGGATCCATAGACGGCGCGGACAAGGGTATCATTCCACTTACATGCCAAGAGCTGTTTGCTCGGGTAGACTCCAAACGGAGCGCAGACTCCAACCTTTCATTCACAGTCGAAGTTTCCTACATCGAGGTCTGCCAACGCGTTGAAATCCCAGAAACCTCTCACCCATTCACATATTTATCAGATCTACAACGAGAAGGTCCGGGACCTGCTGAATCCCAAGAACACGGGGAATCTCAGGGTTCGCGAGCACCCCATCTTGGGACCCTACGTCGAAGATCTTTCCAAGCTCATGGTGAACAGTTATGATGAAATGATGACTCTTATGGACGAGGGGAACAAGGCGCGGACCGTCGCCGCCACAAACATGAACGAGACGTACGTTCTAATCCCGGTTCTGTCGTACGCGTCGTGTGCGTGCAGTTGATCGACGTTCTATCCTTTCTTTCTAGATCGTCCCGTTCCCATGCCGTGTTTACTCTCCTTCTGACAATGAAACGTCATGACGTTGAGACCAATATGGACACTGAGAAGGTGTCTAGGATCAAGTGCGTCCCTGCCCACCGATCTTGGACTATCCTTTCCTCATTTTGCCATCTTGTGAAGTTTGATCGACTTGGCGGGATCGGAGCGCGCCAACTCAACAGGGGCAACAGGCCAGCGGTTGAAGGAAGGTGCCAACATCAATAAGTCACTGACGACGCTGGGCAAGGTCATTTCGGCGCTCGCAATGGCAAGCCAAGCAGATCACGGGAAGAAGGGCAAGAAGGGAAAGGCCGAAGAGTTCATTCCTTACCGCGACTCGGTACGCTGCCTTTTGCTCTTTCTGATTTCTCGCATCCGCATTTTCAGGGGGTATAATTGCTGATTTTAAATTACTTAGGTCCTTACATGGCTGCTCAAAGACAGTTTGGGCGGGAACTCGAAAACGGCTATGATCGCTGCCATTTCGCCTGCTGACTATGAGGAGACGCTCAGTACATTGCGCTATGCCGATCAGGCAAAGAAGATCAAGAACAAGGCAGTGGTGAATGAGGATCCCAACGCGAAGCTTGTACGAGAATTGAAAGAGGAGCTTGAGATGCTGAGAGGTAAGTACGATCGCATCGCAGTGTTCTATCGTTCTTGTTTTCTTTCTTTTCATTAACGATCGGATGCGGTGCCGTCTCTTTCGTGTTCGCAGCTCGTGTATCGGGATCAAGTGGCGAGGACGTCTTCGATCCCAAGGTCCCGCCTGAGAAGCAGAAGGTCACGTATCAGACGAAGGATGGTCGGATTAAGACTGTGACGAAAGCAGAGCTCCAAGAGCAGATGGAGGCGAGCGAAAAGCTTATGCAGAGCTTAAACGAGACATGGGAGGAAAAGATGAAGAGGACACAGGAGGTGCAGAAGGAACGGGAGAAGGCGCTTGAGGAGTTGGGTATCAGTGTTGACAGGGACCTTGTCGGTGTTCATACACCTAAGAAGGTACGTGTTCGACCTCACGCGAGTACAGTAATTGGCGTTGTAGTAATTATGTTTCTTTTGAGTACAGATGCCACATCTTGTGAATTTGGTGCGTTCGTTTTTTCGATTTCGACGAAGTTGAGTTTGGCCTGACTCGATGATCTAATCTTTCATATAGAACGAAGGTATGACTCACGTGCTCGTTTTTCAGATTGTTCAGGCATTTTGGGATCTAACTTGGGTGTCATACAGACCCACTTATGAGCGAATGTCTGATATATCAGCTCAAACTTGGGAAGACTGTTGTGCGTATCTGTCCCTGAGTCGAGTCTTCATGTGACTTCATTTTAGATGCTTATCCTACAAGGTCGGTCGATTGGATAGCGAGAAGCCAGCTGCAATCCGTCTTAGTGGCGACAATATCTTGGAAGAGCACTGCCATTTTGATAACACAGATGGGAAGGTTACCATTCAGTGTCTTCCGGAGAGCATAACAGTTAGTTCTTTTTCTATCTCAGAGGTCACTGAGCAGTCGAATTCATCGCATCTTTCAGTTCCTTAATGGCAAACAACTTGTTCCCGGAACGGTATGTCTTTTAGGAAATCTATCTACATATTATTCGTGACAGACAAATTTAGACGCACAAGCTCCGTTCTGGTTTCCGCATCATCCTTGGTTTGAGATCCCATCTAATGCTACCCTTTCCCTTTCTCATATATTTCTAGGCGACAATCATGTCTTCCGTTTCAACAATCCGGAAGAGGTTCGTAAGCAAAGAGATCGGGTGACGGCTAAGTCCAATCTAAGCTCGGTTATTATGGCTGGGGAGACAGAGGGCGAAACCTCGACACGACCAGACTCGCCGACATCCTCAGCTGACGAAATCGATGTGGACTGGAACTTTGCAAAGCGAGAAGCAGCTCTTGCGCGCCTTGGTTTCGATCCCGCTCTCGATAATCTTCCAGACGACGATCTTAATAAGTTGTACGAGAAAATCACGAAGGTCAAGACCATGCGTATCCACAACTCGAAGCCGTCGCGCCCGGAGAGTAGCCTAAGTCAGATGATGGACGACGTATGGAGCGAAGCAGGCCGGCCGTTCTCAAGTGATGCTACTACCACAGACGACACCAGTGTCCATGGTAGTCCTGCAGTCTTTGACGATTCTCTCAAGGATGTTCAACATCAGCTTGAAGATCGTTTGCAAGGAATAACTGAGTCATCGGCAGAGGCAGAGGATTTGAAAGTTGAAAAGGAGCACATGGAGCATCAGTTGAGGCTGGTTCGTAACCAAATGAGGCGTCTTATCGATGCCCGTGCGAGAGGGGAAGAGCTCGAAGGCGAAGAATTTGAACCTGTGATCTATTCCGCGAAGCAGATTAGGTTAATTCGCAAAGTTCTCGACCGGTGGAGAGCTCATCGCTCTTTCTCGATGGCGGAATTGGTTTTGTCGAGTGCTGTGATAATCAAGGAAGCTAACATCATTAGGTATGTGCTTCATACAACATGTCAACTCTTTGAAGTTCATGTTATATGCAGCAAAGAGCTTGGTAAGGATGTGTCCTTCAACTTCACCATTGCGGCAGGCGGCTCTCTCGGTGCTCCCACATCAGCTGTCGATACCATTGCTGGTCTGGATGAGTTTGGCGATGTCGCCGATCCTATACTCACCTCTTCCACCCAACCGTCTGTCGCCGTGAAGATTCTCGACAAACGACACAACGCTATTTATTCTTGGTCCCTAGATCGAATGCAGCAGCAGCTGCAACGAATGCGGAACCTGACTACCTACATTGATCGGCCATCCTATACGCAGCATTTTTCCTCGGACGAACCCTTCTACGATTCACTTCCTCCGGAATACTCTTTTATTGGAAATGCCCTAATGTCTCTCGCCCCGCTTGCCCGCCGACTGTCGTCATCTTCAACTGTTCCCATATTCTGCCGCTATACGTCAGAGGCGATTGGGTCATGTCGCGTGGATATCAAAATTGTCAGTGTTGTACTGCCTGCTAAATACTTGAATGGTTCCAGTGCTTCTACTCGAGCTCCTTCCCCCATCCTAGGCACTATTCTTCCTGGCAGCAGATTGGTGTTCTTTTTGACGGTGGATACAGTGAAGGGACTATCCTCCCACGAATTTTCTGGAGTTCACCTACAGGTTCGCCTGTCATCCATTGTAGGGCCCAACCTAACGTCGGAGGAGGTGTTCCCTGTTTCCCCCGTTGATTTAGAGAATGGATCCCTTTCGGACCTCAAGTTCCGTCGGAGCTTTTCCATTGTCGCCTCCTCGAAAGTGTTGACCCATCTGAAGCAAGGATATGCACCCATAGAATTTTTCGCGTCAGTGAAGCCTACATATCTTGAACGACTGGAACGATGGGACGAATTACGGGAGCAGAAACAATATATTCAGTCTAGCCCTAGCAACCGCACACCTGAAAGCCGGTCCAGTACACTTCCTCCCATGAGGCGGTCTGAAAATGATTTCGTCGTCGAACAGGTTCATGACGTTGTCGCATGGTTGCAGATATGTGAACTAGGACCAGACGGAACTTATGCTCCAGTGTCGGTGATATCCCAAGGTGATCTCGATGCAGGTTCTTTCTTACTGCATCAAGGACTGCAGCGGCGGATCAACTTGTCTCTTTTGTCCAATTCTGGTCAACAACTACCATGGTCAGAGTTCACAAAAGTGCGCGCGGGCAATATTCGTCTACGGGATGCAAAAGGCCGTACTCATGAGTCAACTTCGAAAGCTCTCATTACATTGCCGTTGATGAAGGAGCAGAACGTAGAATTTCGACCTGATGGGACCGGGATACTAGAAGCATCAGCACTCTGGGACTCGAGTATCCACGACTCTGTTTTACTGAACAGGGTCACTGCAGCTAATCAGCGGGTCCTCCTCCAATTCAGCTTTGCTGTGGCAGTTGAATCCTGTGCTGACCCCGTGCACTTCAGCATGGATGCAGCGATCACTATGCGCACTCGTGATGCCAGCCCACCTTCCAAACTTCTCAATTTCTTCGGATCAACAAAGGTTCTCACAAAGACAAGCAATCTCTTCAGCGTTCGACTGTCACCTCCTCTCACCCGTTCACCCAGAGACTTATGGCGTGTTGATACGTCGGAGAAGTATGTACGAGGCGAGGAGGTGTTGGGTGGATGGAAGCCTCGCGGCATATCAGTCGTTGAAGATTATGAACGTCTGATTTCCACTGAGCGCAGAGCTGCTGATGTACAAGCCATCCGTGTCATCCTTGCCAACCATGCGCCCCGCCCTCTCGCTGTAGATGCGCTTGCTTGGCGTGCTGATACCATACTTGCCAAATCACTGGCCTTGTGGCAGAAACAATTTGGTCATCGTGAAAAGGTGAGCAAGATCGATGTCCTTTTGTATTCCTTTAACGCTGATACTCCACCATCAGATCGTCTTGAGACAAGATCCTTGTGAGACTGACGAACCTTCATCATCATCATCCAAAAAATGTGGCACAGACTTAGCTGGGGAAGGATTGAAACTGATTTCCGACACGAAGCTGATACCTCGCAAGTATGTGTTATCGATCTCCTCTCATTGGAATACACATTGACAGTCCACTAGTGATGGTGCAACCAAGAAAGGCCATTTGATGATTCTAGCTGACGCCAGTAGGGATCTCTGGGAACGGCGATGGTTTGTCCTCCGAAGGTATGCAAAACCTACAGTTGGTAAAACCATCATGCATTGACTTTGACTCGGGATGTCCAGACCCTATCTCCATATCTATACACACTCGAACGAACTTGAGGAGACTGGTATAGTCAGTCTCAGTGGTGTCAATGTAGAAAGCGACCCACATAAAGAATTTCTGCTTGGGGTAAGACAGATGTACATATAATTGTCAATCAACTGATCAACGAACAATTCTAGAAACCCTTCTCATTCACTCTCTTTACCGCGTCGAATTCTCACGCTCTCGCAGCCCCTAGTGCGAAGGAGCTCCAAGCTTGGATTAGCAAGCTTGATCCCACACGTTTACCCTCTTGACGACTGACGAACTGCCACGACTCCCTTTCACTGTTCTCCTCTCGGAATTATTTTTATTGTTCTAGACGTTATTGCTCTGCGACTGCTTACTACACACTACATTCCTTTCTTACTCTCAGTAGATGTTTGCATCTATCACACAGGGGTCTTCTTTGATGTATGATTTTAAATCTGTCTATCTATCCGCACAGCCTTTTGCATCACATTCACTATCCTGTCCACTCTCTAGCCCCTGGCATCTATACCATCATCAAGTAATCATAATCGTTCCATGTTGGTCGGCCTTGCAACTCCCATTTTCCCTCGGAAAACTAAATCACTGATACCCTGTTTGTGCTCCATTTCATTTTGCTCCTTCAATACCATTTCATGCTACACCTTGTCTTTCCTGTGCTTGCCTCGGTTTACAATGTTCATCGCGATATCAAGAGCACCGAAAATGCCTTTTGCATAATCGAAATATTCACAAATGTCTTTCTCATGCCTCCATCTGAACTAGGAGCTGTGAGTCGACGTCAATGCCACACGAGTCTACCGGGTCCCCGGGATCCCGGTAATTAGACATCCAACGTGCCACCCGAAAGGAGAACACACGCGAGATTGCTCACTTCCTAGACATGAGAAGACAGACCATAGTTGCAGCTCAGAATCTATCCCTGAGTTGATTTTTGGTCCTACATGTGATGAGTTTTTTTTTTTGGACGATGACCTACCCCCGCTATGATCGTGATACCGACTCCGATACAACGAGTTACCACATCAGAAGAAGCTATTCGCTCTGACATTCCAGGACATCGTAAGCTCTCCAAAATGCCTATATTTCATTTTGGCTTACTATCAGTTCTGATCGAGTTTCTCTTAGTCGGGAAGCGGTATTTTCAGACTAGAAGTATCAATGACAGGAGGTCAAGCTAGCAGCTCATCATCTATCTGGAATGAGTGACATTCTCTTCCCAAGCTTTCTTCCACGCGTGCCACATACTTACCTCATGCATGAGCTTGCACATGGAGACACCAACGGAACAATATTCCAACCGTAAATCGGTAGCTTTTTTCCCAGCCATTCAATCTTTGAACTGGCAGTGGACCCATCAGGATAAATACAACGTGCCGCCGATCACCGCTCTAGGCGTCACCGACTCGGCTGCGGCACACCCTTGTGAACGTTAACGCCGGGCTGAGCCGAGTTATAGATATACTTCACTGGACTTCAGTGCACACGATGGACATCGGTCGTTATTCATCGTGCGTGACCGACGGCCTCGTAGTCGTTGAGTTTCTGGCTGAGTCAACTTGGCTGAGTCTGGATGGAATGTGGCGGAATGCGGACCGTGCAAATCACAATACTTCAGCGAGAAGGCGTGACTCTGATATTAACAGCCCTCGTATTATCACCAGGGCGTCAACTCTTGAAAGCCAAGCATGTTTTGTAACTGGCTTGTCTTATATTTATATAAATGACCTTCGTGGCGAACGGGTTGCACTTGAATTGGATTATCTACAATATGGAGTTGAACCTCAGGCCTCAGGCCAGGCTCAGACGATCTTGTCGGGCCGTGGTCCTGCCAGTGTGACGCAGAGTAGATTCTCGCAACGTTCTCACGAAATTTATGGCCCGGGCCCCGGTTTCAACAATATCATGAAAGTCAGAAAGTTCGAGATAGACGCTAGTTATCCGTCGTCTTCCTCGACAATGCAACATCTTCACACCGAAAGTGGCCGCGTTGCGCCCCACTTTACTTCTAATTGATTCCAAAAGTGTATTAATATGCTTCAAGGTTTTATCCTTACTCCAAGGCTTCTGCATCGCCCATTACCACCACCTCGGATGCTTGGTATAGCAGAATATATGATTCCATTGAAATATCTGTACATGTACAATTGGACGTATTCTTTGTATAAAATAGAACAGAAGACATGATATGATGAGAGTCAGAGAAAAAAAGATGCAAACCGATGCCGTCTAAAGTTATATACGAGCAATGCAAATGATGGTGGTGGGGGATGGGGGGAGATGGGTATATAGTGCTGGGCAAGGAGTCCTCCAAAACCCATAAAGATCAAATGAAGGGGAAAGGTTCTATTTAATAAGCAGCCCTTGCATGCTGCAGGGACGCCCAAGGAGTAATCAATATAGGATGTATGATGTGTGCCGGGCGTTCGTGTTCATCAACGCGTGACGGTCGTGGCGCAGGGCATATGAGTTTGTGAGGGGAGAGCGTGAAACGTGATTGATAACCGGAGTAGGGTATAGGCCTAGGGTAGTGATATCTTGGCGAAACTCGGGAGGCGAGTAAGGGAGAAGGGAAAAGAGAAGCCGATCATTCAGTCGCTTTTCTTATTTAGCCATTTAGTCGCAGCGCCCAGGCATATCGTTGGGGCGGATGAATGTGAGCATGTGACATGTGATATACCCTTTTGCAAAGCCTGCGCCCGCGTATGCGAAAAGATAGTGCCACTTGCGCTTGAACGCCTCGTAGTCTGCGCGTTCACGGAGGGCGGGATAGTCCTTTACGATCGTGTCTTGGGTCAGGTTTCGGTCGAGGCGGCGGCCCCATTCGCGCAGTGTCCTTGGGTAGTGCGCGGCGTGGTTCTCGACACCTTCGAGGGTGAACCGGTTACAGGAGCCGGCCTGCGCGGCAGTGATGAGTGCGGTGGCAGAGGGAAGGCATGAGTTGGGCCACATGTAGCGGCGCATGAAATCCTCAGCTTGGTAGCCTGTAAACCGTGACTCGGGGAAGGTAGAAGCAGAGACGACAGCGGTGGCATCGCGGGACTTTAGTGCAAAGTCGACAAGCTTGAAGTAAGTGTTGTAGTGCTTGGCACCGACGTGCTCGAGCATTTCGACGCTCACGAACGCGTCGAAAGCCTTTTCGAATTCGGCAGGAATCTCTCGATAGTCTAGGAGGTGAACACGGACACGACCCTCAAGGCCAGCAGCGCGGATGCGTTCCTCTGCGAGTATCTTTTGTTCCATAGAGAGGGTGAGGGTGTCGACTTCACAGCCGAAGGAACGAGCAGCCTCGATAGCCAGTCCTCCCCATCCTGAACCAAACTCGAGGATGCGGTGGCCAGGTTTGACACGTGCCTTGGTGAGGACATGACGAATCTTACGAAGCTGGGCAGCTTCAAGATCGCCTGGACGAGGGCCGTCTTCGAGATCGCCACGAACACCGCCTTCAGAGTCTGACCAGAGAGCACAAGAGTACATCATCTCAGCAGAGAGGAAGGCTTTGAAGAGTTCGTTTGACTGGTCATATGAGGCAATGGCGTTGAGACGGGCCTGTGAACGAGTCTGGCCAAGGAAGGAGTTGTAGACACCAGAAAATGCGGCAGAGACGCGAGCGACAACAGAGGAGAGGGTGTCCTCCATACCAGACTGGTTGTCAAGCCATAGCTAGAGAAAATACATGTTTTTAGGTCGGAGCTAAAATGGAGGTAAAACCGATGACATACGTCCATGCACGCCTTGAGGGAAGAAACTTCGATATCGCCGATCATGTAAGCCTCACTGACTGTCGACAAGATCAGATTTGTTTCAGGCTGAGACGTCAAACTGATAGCTCACAGCCGAGATCGCCAGAAAGAAGGACGCGAAGCCAAAAGTTGTCGTTTACGATTTTTAAATGGACGTCATTGCATCCTTTTTGGTGTCTCCCGTAGTAACGCGTACCCTCCGCGTCGGAGATTGTCAAATGACCGGTCGTTATGGCGTCACTAAGGACTGAGAGAATAGAATGGCGCGCTGGGGGAAGCATTAGTGTCTAGTGCGCACACGCGTCTGGACCCCATACCAAGTGAGATTACCCATGACCTTGGGCTAAGAAGAGATGAGGAGAAGAGCGAGGTAGACTGGAGGGCCTTTGAGGACGAGAACTGGACACAGGGCTGGGTAGAGGCTGCCATCGTTGAGGAGAAGAGGGGAAGACGAGGGCTAACAGAATGCAGAAAGAGGAAGAGAAGGCAGCCCCTTATAACGCGCCCCAGCAGCCGGTAGAAAAACGGGTTCCTGTGGTCGAAGCTGGGCCATCATCCAGATGCAACTGCAGATCCGCAACCAAAGCAATCGCAGAATAGAGGGATTCGCACGTCCCCATTGGGAAACTACACGTGCCATCAAGATTCTCCCAGGATTCCCTTAGGATTCCCCAAGGATTCCTCCTCCTGGTTGGCCCTACATCAAACATTCAAATCAGCAACTCCCACCGCGGATTCTCCGAAAAACATACCGAGGGACCGAAACGAGCATGGCTGACGCCGAGGAATTCAGTCTCCACGGAACACACCATCAAACAATCAAAACAGCTACTAATTGCAGACTTCGAGTGGTCTCTAGTCTATCTCCTTCCTGTAAATCAGTGGCGATCATAGATCTTAGCAGCACCATTCGAGGCAAGGCGAATCTCAAATCCCAAGGGGTCTCTCAATCTTCGAAATTGGCGTTTTTGTGCAATCGCCCTCAGCAAAACCTGTTCCGTTGACCATAGACCACGACCACAGCACTTCCACTCTACCAGAACAGCATCAGTCATCCATTTGAAGTGTGAAACCTCATAGGACGCGTGGATCCCCGGCACGCGTTGCCACTTGTATACGCCACCTTGTGAACATGTGACCGTGTTCCGCCTTGTCTCCAACACAATCTCCCGCTCAACTCTAACGAAGGCCGCGACTCGCCAAATCTAAGATGACTCGGCTTAAAACTCTGAGCATAAAAGCCTAAATGATTTACGAATGGCCGAAAAAGGTTATCGAGCATATTCTGTCAGCACTATGCCTCCTGACGACAAATAACAACATGGCGGCGCAGAAGCCCATACTCATGTTTAATTTTGTAACCGTCTTGGCAACACAAGGCATGTTTGCATGTTTTTTGCGGGTATGCAATACTAGTGGGGGATTTGTACTCTCTATCAGTCCGCTTTACGCACCGCTGTCCATCATACGACGAGTACGATCGACAGCTCGTGATAGCCACACAGGAGGTCGCGGTGTAGCCCGACACTGGTAAAGAGAAGCGAAAGGTATATTTAAGAACACTCTAGGCTAAAGTTTGTCGTTATGATCATATGAACACTGCTAATACTAATACGAGTGGCGTTCGCGGGGACTCTCTCTATACCCCGCTGGTCGATCGCCATTGCCACTGGTGTAAGCTCAGTAGGGAGGTGATGCACAATTGAACCTCAATGAAGGAATGTCGACAGAACGTGGCATAGACAAGGTACAACATATATACCAGACGGAAAGGCCGCCACTATTGATAATTCTGCCGTGCCGGAGCGGAAAAGAAAAAGAGTCGTTACACATCCCGCGCGGCGCGCAGAACTCCCTCATCGAAGCATGACGCACCGCACCGAACCGCCTAAAAAGAAAGTCAAGGAAAGAAAAGAATCACCGACCCACTCGTTTGCGGACCATATTATCATGCCATACTGCACCCTTACCACGCTTAAGATAGCACACGCTACATGATACATGTACATGTACACAGATCCTGAATCGGGAGAAGCAGGGAGAATTCGAAGACACGCCGAGAAAAGTCAAGGGAAGGGGAGTAGCAGGGTTGGCATTTCGTGTCATTCTTATATTAATTTTTGACTCTTTTGGCACAAGAAAAGAACACACAGATCAAAGTGCTCCACCCGACATCCGCCTCGAGTCGGACAGACTTTCGCATGGTGCCTGTCCGGCCCAGATGGCAAAGAACACACGTTCACAGGTGATCTCCAGTCTAGGCAATAGTTTGCAAATCCATTGGGTAGGATGGGATGACGCGATATGAGTGTTAGTAAAGTGGGGTAAGAGCGGACGGCGATCGGCAGCAATACGTGGAACGATCGGGGGTGGACCCGGAAGGAAGGTAGCAGAACAAAGTAAGGAAGACAAAAGAGGGACTGGAAACGAGCAGGAGAGGGAGGAAAAGGAAAAAGAGATTTTCGCGGCCAATCGGTAGGGCGGAAGGCGTAGCGGATGTCACACAGCGGCAACGTCTCGTGCAGCACTGGAAGAGCATACGCACGGTACACGTAAGAAGGCACGCCCCGTACCCGTCACTAGCCAGTAGCAGCAGCAGTATGCGCGCCGATAGGACGATGGCAATTCGAAGAGGGTGCGACGCTCACCTAACGCGCATAGAATCCCGACGAATATTCCATTGTGTTCTAAGCGGTTCTTTAACCAACCCCAGGTGAGAGTTAATTGGGAGTAGCTCCGCACACGTCCTCACGTCCGACACACAACTGCCTGCGTAGCTGAGTGGGCTGAGTTTATGAACACTTTCGAAGGGTTCATTCTATGGCTGTCTCAGTCCCAATCCTGTACCAAACTCTCTACCCAGCCGCCTCTGGGCCCATCATCACAGTTCCAATCAACTTCGTCGCCGATGCCGTATAATATCAAAGAAGCCACGATCAGACCACAAAAAGGCTCTGAAAGACATGCCGAAGTGGGGTAGAACGAAACTGCAGAAGCAGACGATGCAGCATCGTCATAGAATTTGCTCGCCGGGTGATTTTAGACGCCGCAAGATTGACTGAATGTCGACGGGAGACGAAAGGCACGGTATGGGATTCTTTGAACATACAGACTTCGATCTCCACACGTAATGTTGTTGGTAATTAGACAGATAAAAAGAGGCGTTGATTGAGTCACCGCTGATCAGAAAAGAGCCCGTGAATGCCGAGATTGAAGGTAGATAAAACGAAGGTATTGCGAAGCTTGAAAGTGGGACGTAAGAAGACATACGTTGAGATTTGTAGCCCTATGTCACAATGCAAGGAATCTCCGTCCTTGCGGTAATTTAAATGCTCGTCGTTCGTAAACGGGAACAATGGATATTTAGTGTGCGAGCTTCATACGACCAGGTAGTTTGGGAGTGTCGGAGTGCGATAATATGAAGACGAGCTTGATCTTTGTTCTCTTTCGTAACGAACAAAGTTCGCAACGATTACATTGGTGTACATGTCGTTTAGAGAGCTTCTCAAAAGGTGCACACCTAGAAGATCGGATATGAGCACGTCTCACCGACAGAACCTGAGATACAAACGCAATGACCACGCTACTGCTACACACCGTTGAGCACCCACCTGTCATACAACCGTTGTACCAGCCACCCGTTCCTGTCCCTGCGCCTCTTGTGCCATCTGTACCGGCGGCGCTACGGAGCTATAATACAATCTTGTTGCCACATCGCCGACAACCCAATCAAGGCCTTCGACGAGATTCGCACCCGTGACGGCACTACAAGGCCATATCTTCCAATGGTGCGTCGTGATCAGTCCAAGGTCGAGCGTCTACAGTACAGCAAACCGTACAGGGCGAGATCAGAGCATGAAAGCGGTCACAAGGTTCAGAGGGGTAACATACCCGTTGAATTTCTGCTGCGCTAAGGGAGCCCTGGAGATCTTGCTTGTTGGCGAAAACAAGGAGGGATGCGCCTGCGAGCCGCTGTCATCAGGAGAATCAGCGCTGCGAGAGGGATACCCCAAGTAAATAGGACTCTAGGTAAGTGAAACGTACATCTTCGGTGAGTAGCGAGTGAAGTTCGTTTTTGCAGTCTGCCATACGCATGCGGTCGCTAGAGTCGACTACCCAGACCAATGCGTCCGTTTGTTCAAAGTAGTTTCGCCAGTAGGGTCGAAGGGTGCGCTGGCCCCCGACGTCCCCTAAGAACATGACGCTCGGTTCATTATAATCCAATGAGGGTATAATCAACGGTGCATACAGATGTTGAGAGTATATCTGGTCAGAATAATATCAGGCCTGGATACTGACATATGGCGGGGTGGCCGAGTGCTCACTTGCCATGTGCAAAAGTTTTGATATTGAATCCAAGTGTCGGGCTGATGCTCTTGATGTCTTCGCCATTGAGTTTCTTCAGGATCGTGGTCTTGCCTGCGTTATCGAGTCCCCTGGTCACATTGATCGCTACTCTCCTCATGCAGGATCGTACTGGACATACAAAAACAAAAACCTCATCTCCCTCTCTTTCTGTCGATTCTTGCGTATGATCGTGAGGAGACCCATCGTGATGGTCGACGGTGATGGCAGTGGCCAACCAAGCCTCCGAGTCGCCGTCGTCCGAGTCGGTGCACGTGCACAGCCGGAAGACAATCCGGGCCCGACCAGTCCAAAGCTCTACTGTTGACTCCTACTGTCCTGCTTTCCCTTCTTTGGGACGAAAATACGACTAGATGGCTCCCAAAAACAAAGGAAAGAAGGGAAAGAAAGAAGAAGACGACTTTTGGTACATCGATCACAATTTCTTGGAAAGAATCACAATGATAATCTCGCTCTGATCACAGGGAGAAGGCTGGCGAGAGTGTTGCACCAAATATCGCTGCTGCGTCTCCAGAAGATGGCGAGGACTCTGGATATCGCCCCCAGGCCAAAGCAGGCTTCTCAGGATTTGCAGCGTTGAACATGGACAGTGGTCCAGCCGCTGAGGAAGAAGAGGAGGATTTCGGTGGACTCATGGTGCGTCACCTGCTATCACTAGGAATCTTACTCTTCTAACAAATTTTTATCATCAAGTCAACACTGAAGGCTACAGCGGCCAAGAGCAAGAAGGACAAGAAAAAGGCGAAGAAGGGTGGATTTGAGCCTCCAGCCGATCTCGATGAGGGCGAGGAACTACCTGAATCTAAGACGCCGATCGCAGTCACTGCTGACGATCTTGACGACGAATGGGGTCCCGTGAAGGAGAAGAAAAAAAAGGATAAGAAGGGGAAGGCTAAGAAGGGTGGTGCTGAGCCTGCTGCTGATCTCGATGAGGACGAAGAACCATCCATTGAATCTAAGGCGCCGGTGACGGTCACTGCTGACGATATTGACGATGAATGGGGTCCAGTCAATCAGAAGAAGAAAAAGGATAAGAAGGGGAAGGGCAAGAAGGGACTGAAGGCCCAGGACGAGGATGAGGAGGAACAGGAAAAAGCAGGTGTGTATACCATTTTTTGCTTTTCGCATCTTTCATCTAACAGATGGTAAAATAGTTGAAAAATCTACTACCGATAAAGCTGCAGAATCTGAAGCTGCAGCAGCAAAAGACGATGTCGCCGAGGATGCTGACGACAGTGGCCCAAAAATTCTGTCAAAGAAAGAGAAAGAGAAGTTGAAGAAGGAGCGTGAAAAGGTATATCATATTTGTGGTTTCCTGTATATATTCACCGATTCATCACTCAATTCCCAGGCGAAGAAAAAAGCCCAAGCTGCAGCCAAAAAAACAGAAGTCGCAGCGGCCGAACCTAGCACACCCGTTGGCGAGACGACTCCTACTCCCACTCCTGCAACAAAAGAGGAGGGGGGCAATGATGACGAAGAGGAGCCTGTAGGTGGTAAGACCGACTCGAAGAAGAAGAAAAAGAAAAAGGGTAAAAAAGACGAGGAAGCTGCTACGCCTGCACCTGCACCCGCAGCCGGCAAGAAGAAGGGCGGTATCAGCGCATTGAAGGCGTTGATGGAGGAGAAGAAACGTCTTGAAGAGGAGGCGAAGCGGAGAGAGGAGGAGGAGCTTAGACGAATTGAAGAGGAGGAGAGGCGGGCTGCTGAGGAGGAGCGTAGGAAGGAGGAGGAACGGCAGAGGAAAAAGGAGAAGGAGAAGGTACTTTTTACTTGTCTGTCGACTGCCTCGTACCTATCTGACGGTGCTATCAGGCCAAGAGGGAGCTCGCGAAGAAGGAGGGACGGCTGCTCACCAAGAAACAAAAGGAAGAGAAACAAATGGCGGAAATCCGTAAACAGGCATTGATCGCCTCGGGTGTACAGATTGAGGGATTGCAACAGCCCGCCAGCACGGGTGCACCGAAAAAGGTCGTCTACGGGAACCGCAAGAAGAAAGGCCCTGCTGCCAAGGATGTCGCATCAAAAGACGCATCGCCTGCCCCTGAATCTCGACCACGGACACCCGAGCCCCCCAGGGAGGAGGCTAAGCCCGTTGAGGAAGAGCGAGACGAATGGGACGTGTCCAGCGAGGAGGAGGATGCGAAGCCGGCGGCAAAGGCTGCTCCGGATACTAAGGACGACTGGGACGCGTCGTCTGACGAGGAGGAAGAGGCCAAGCCTGATGCGCCTTCGAAAGTCGAGCTAAAAGGTGAGATAGATCGATAATTCTCTTCGACGCTGGGTTCTCATACGTTATTCATTAAACAGCACAATCTGCACCTAAGGCAGCACCCGCACCCAAGGCTGCGCCGCCTGCTAAGGCAGCGCCACCCTCCAAAGCAACACCGCCTTCCAAAGCATCACCTGCTTCCAAAGCTGCTCCCGCTAAAAATGGTGTGCCTTCTGTGAAAAAGAAGGAGGAAGAGTCAGAAGAGGAGTCATCCGAGGAAGAAGATTCGGACGAGGACTCGGACGAGGACTCGGATGAGATTTCAGACGAGGACAGCTCGGAGGAGGAGTCGGAAGAGGAACTTACGACGGCGCAGAAGATGGCTTTGCAGCGCAAGGCGGAGGCGGCTGAGAGACGGCGAAAGGCGCATGAGGAGGCGTTGGCAGCCAGAAGTAAGGATAACTTGCGGAGCCCTATTTGTTGTATTTTGGGACATGTCGATACGGGCAAGACGAAGCTCTTGGATAAGGTGTGTTGCCTTCCTGTAGTGATTGAATTTTCTTGTCTCACTAATAACGTTTTCAGATTCGTCAAACTAACGTTCAGGAGGGCGAAGCAGGTGGTATCACGCAGCAGATTGGTGCAACTTACTTCCCTGTGGAGGCTATCAAGACTAAGACTGCCGTCATGAACAAAGTGCGTTTGCCAGTTCTATTTTGTTGTGACTTTGTTCTTAACGTCAATGTCAATTCAGGAGGGAACTCAAGAATACAAGATCCCTGGACTACTCATCATCGATACCCCGGGACACGAGTCGTTCACTAATCTGCGTACCCGCGGAAGCTCTCTGTGCAATATTGCTATTCTCGTCGTCGATATTATGGTCTGGTACTGTTCACCGTATAGCACGAAGTCTTCTGACGTCACCGTTTAGCACGGTCTTGAAGCCCAGACTCTAGAGTCCCTTCGCCTCCTTCGCGATAGAAAGACGCCTTTCATTGTCGCACTCAACAAGGTAAGGCTTCTTCCTCGCCATCCGTTTAATTACTCCTAAGCGGACATTTAGATCGATCGTATGTACGGCTGGCAACCCACGCCCGACGGTGCCTTCCGCGAATCCCTAGCAAAGCAAAGCAAGGCTGTGCAACGCGAATTTGAGGACCGTGTTGCCAAGACCATCCTCGCCTTTGCGGAAGAAGGTCTCAATGCGTGCTTGTACTACGAAAATAAGAACTTCGCACGCAACGTCTCTCTTGTCCCGACATCCGCAATCACAGGTGAAGGTGTTCCGGACATGATCATGCTACTCGTGAACCTCACGCAGCAGCGCATGAGCGACCGTCTGATGTATCTGTCGGAGCTGGAGTGTACTGTGCTGGAAGTGAAGGTGATTGAGGGTCTTGGTACCACGATTGATGTGGTGTTGTCGAATGGTATTTTGAGGGAGGGAGATAGGATTGTGGTGTGCGGTTTGAACGGCCCTATCGTGACCCAAGTTCGGGCGTTGTTGACTCCACAACCGCTGCGTGAACTGCGTATCAAAGTACGTCTCTTATCTCATTGACGTCTGATACAAACACTAACTTTATGATAGTCGGCATACGTCCACCACAAAGAGGTCAAGGCCGCGCTTGGAGTCAAAATTACTGCTCCAGATCTTGAAAAAGCCATTGCTGGTTCCCGCCTTCTCGTCGTTGGCCCTGATGATGATGAGGAAGAGCTCAAAGAGGAAATCATGTCGGATCTAACAACTCTGCTCAATAGTATCGATAAGTCGGGCCGCGGTGTCTGCGTCCAGGCCTCGACCCTTGGTTCGCTCGAAGCGTTACTCGATTTCCTTAAAGCCAGCAAGATCCCCGTTTCCGGAATTAACATCGGTCCTGTGCACAAGAAGGATGTCATGCGTGCTGCGACGATGTTGGAGAAGGCGAAAGAGCTTGCTTGCATACTTTGCTTCGACGTCACTGTTGACAAAGAAGCCGAACGTCTCGCTGAGGAGATGGGCATCCGACTGTTCAAAGGTAACGTTGTCTCCTGCATGCGCGAGTACGTTGATCTGACTACAATCCCTGTATAGCGGATATCATTTACCATCTCTTTGACTCTTTTAAAGCATACAACGAGGAGATCATGGAGGCGAAACGGAGAGATGCCGCGCCTCAAGCTGTCTGGCCATGCCGGTTGAAGACTATCGCAGTCTTCTGTAAGCGCGACCCGATCATTTTAGGTGTCGATATTCTCGATGGTTCATTGCGTGTGGGCACGCCCCTAGCTGTGGTCAAGACAGACCCAGCTACAGGCAAGAAGGATATCATCTCTCTTGGCAAAATGTACTTTACTATCTTCTTTATCTCCGTCTTCACCTTGCCTGATCGACTTCGCAATTAGCACGTCACTCGAGATCAACCATAAGACTCACGATGTAAGCCTATCTCTCGCACCGTGCGTAACGGAACTCATTCTCATCTCGTCCCTAGATTGTGAAGAAGGCTCAGGCTGGTGCCGGTGTGGCGGTGAAAATTGAGCATGCTGTATATGAGTCTGCAAAAATGTATGGCCGACACTTCGATGACAAGGACGAAATCCTCAGCCTCATCAGCCGCCAAAGCATTGACGTGCTCAAGGTACATCACCGCATAATGGTAGAGTTCAGTCCTCTAACGCCTCTCATTCCTTTTCAGGAGTCATTCAAAGCTGATGTCTCGATGGAGGAATGGCATCTCATCAAGGCACTGAAGCCGGTACGTGCAACCCTCCTATTCAGTAGGAATGATTGTTCATGACCCAACGTATAGCGATTTAATATCCCGTAGATAGAGTTACAGAGTCGGCATGAATTGCCCGTTTTCCCGATATCCGGGGATCGGTAACTAAAACCGGAATTCAAACGGAATGATTAGATAATCAATCTGATAATCTTTTTAAATTTGCTCCACGCCCTGGACGCTTCTTCACCTTCTCATCATGTCTTCGTCGTCGATTCGCAAAGACATCAACAAAAACGACCAAGAGCAGGCTGCTGTAATCGATCAAGACGAGCTGCAATTGGTAATAACCTTCAGGCTTGACATGGGATCGACCCTACGCGTTGTGAACTGCTATTGGTAACGTTCATCGTATTTCTGGTCATACTGGCATACGTGGCTGCGGGTATCCTCTTTGTTTGTTGCTGGCGTCTTCGTCTCGAGCACTTTGCGGTGCAGAGCAAGTCTGTCAAAGAATTCAGAGGGGATTGAGATCATACCGCTCGAACCTGAACAGCGCTCATACCTGCGTAGGGAAGCCCCCAGTATCGCCATTTTTAATGACCCCGACACGAGGGGTCCTGACTAGAGCTGACCCATCATTTTTTCTTTTCAGCGCAACCTTGGTTATAAACAGGTAAGTTGTATCGTTGGTCTGTATCCTGCTACTCATTTGGGTTTCTTAGCAACTTCATCGAACTTGGCACCTGGTCGAAAGCTTCTGCGCCAGTTTCTGTGCTTTAAACTTTATTGGAGGCGTTAGGTATGTCTCCATCTTCTTCGTTTGGTTTTTGGTTTGACAAGGAGGAAATAGATCCGTTATTTTCTTGGGCATTTTAGCGGGAGGGCCAGCGGCCATATGGTATAAAATAATATACTCGCTCCGCTTCTACTTTTTATAGATGCACTACAGGTCATCCTACGTCATCACCATCGTCTTTATGACGATTACCGCGGCGGTACTCGCAGAAATATGCTCTGCTCTTCCTTTAAGTGGTTCGATCTATATTTGGGCTGCTGAGAGCGCCGGTCCAAAGTATGCACGTTTCTTTGGTTTCATCGTCGCTTGGTGGTCCTGTACCGCGTGGATGACCTTCACTGCCGGTAATTGTCAGGTATGACAGTATCATCTTTCCCTGCCGTGTTCATCACACTTGAACATGTGACAGACAACGGCAAATTATATCGTCTCTCAGCTTGCCGTGTGGGAAGTAGACTTTCCCGGTGGCATTTCGAACGATAACGTCAAGTGGAGAGCCTTCATTTGGGCGGTATCTGAAGCGATTCTACTAATTTCCGTCGCCGTCAACTATCTTCCTCCGCGACTTTATTCTCTTGTCTTCAAATTTTCCCTTGCTCTTATGATGCTCGATTTCTTCCTTTGCCTGATTTGGCTCCCGATTGGTGTTTCAAAGACATATGGCTTTCGCACTGCGGGCGAAGTGTTCACTCAAACCTGTGCGTATTCGAACTCATACGTTACACATGCATCATCTTATACTTTCCCTCAGATAACGGGACTGGGGCACCTGCCGGATGGAATTGGATCCTTTCGTTGTAGGCATCGTTCACCAAATAACCTGGTTAAAGTGCTCAAATATTTTCCAGCCTTTTTACTGCTGGGACGATGACTGGTTTCGATGCCTCAGGGCACATCGCCGAAGAGACCAAGAACGCTAGGATCGTTGCTGGTAAAGGCATTCTTAGCAGTGCCATCGCAACCGGCATCATGGGCTTTATCACCACCATTCTCTTCTTGTTCTGCACACCCGATTATGATACCTTGTTTTCACTTGGTGCTCCGCAGCCATTCGTTCAAATTTATGCGCTTGCTCTTGGAAAAGGCGGAAGTGTCTTCATGACTATCATTGCTGCCTTGGGGCTCATCATGGTTTGTCACTCTTCTTTCTCCACATGCTTCCTCTGCTGAGTCAGGAGAATACAGAACACAAGCATTGCTATTGTTGCTGCTTCTCGTCTCGTGTTTGCCGTCGCCCGTGATGGTGTGCTCCCTTTGTCCAGCTGGATTGGCAAAGTCGACTCTTCAGGTCAGCCTAGACATGCTATTACGGTTATCTACATTTTTGGCGCATGCATCCTTTGCACCATCTTGCCCAGCCAGGTCGCCTTCACGTCGTTAGTGTCTGCAGGCGGAGTCCCCACCATCGCTGCATATGGACTTATATCTCTGTTGCGTTTGACGATGACGCCTGACCGATTCAAGTCGTCATACTTCTACCTCGGAAAACTCGCAATCCCGTTCTACATTTGTGCAGCTGTTTTCAATGCCATCGTTTTTTCTGTGAGTCATTCCTGTATTCTTCTTTCTGTAGTTGTATTTTGACCTTGGTTAATAGGTGATGATTTCTCCGTTCTTCTTCCCTGTAACTGCCGAAACGTTCAATTTTGTTAGTCATTTCTTTGAAATTGCTTATCGCCCTAGTTTTTTGACCCATACGTGCTCAGGCCTGTGTTATTTTTGGTGCTGTCACCATCTTCGGTATCATCAGCTGGTATTTAACGCCCGAGGAGAAGTGGCTACGTCGTGAGATTGTTTTAAAGGCTTTGGAAGACCTTGATTCCTCTGAACCAGCGACGAGCGAACACTCGGATTAAATCGTATATCAGATTGGATTTCCTATAATTTTATGTCTTCAATATATAGATTAGACTGTTCTTACTCTATGCATATCGAAGTAAGGTGTGGATAGTTTTGAATGCATAACTAAGCCCCATCTGCCTGTCCGACCTCCGGTGCTATCATATCGATGCGGGGACGTTTCGTCATAATGCATACAACAATTTGTACGCATACGAGCATCATGCGCCTGGGGAAAATGATACCCTCTTGATCCATTCTCCTCACGTCCTTCCCCCTGCCTCATCGTTGCCGACTTGTCAAAGTCACGCTTCCGCAGTTACATACCTCATTCCTTTCTTACCTGCAGGCCCTCTATTGCGCATCGTGCGAGAACTCTCCGGACCTGATTCACTGAGAGATATTAAACTGATTCTACTTTGATTGACCCGTTTCAGTTTTTCGTTTTGAACCAATATGACTAGAGAGCTGAGTTTGAAATTCAGCTCGGGAGCGCGTCGGCGTGGACTCGATAGTATTACGTGTTGATCTCCGAGTCCATAGTGATCTACCGTCGACCCCACTATGCCCCGTGTTACTGAACGACAAAATGCACTTTCGAAGACTTGAGTGATCTTTGAGGCAGCTCCGGCATCGAGGGCGTGGACTGTGGGCGCAGCTGAAGAAAACACGCGTCTGAGCAGTGCCAGAACGCGTCCCGGACGTTTCCCGTCCAATTCAAACTCAAGTTCGGGCCGCAGGATTTCTCACGAGCAGCTGCACTTTCTTAGAATTTCGATTCAGCTCTTTTTGCAACAACTGGTCATCTTTTGATTCTGAAACGGTCGATGCACCAACCTTGAAGACCCCTATTGTTGTTCCACTTCCTGCTATGTACAAAGTTAGCTTGGCCCCTTAAGCTGACAATTGGCATATTACACTGGGGATATCAAATTGTCGAATATCCTCCTTGATCGGGCTGGACACTTGCAGCTCTTATATAGTTACCCAACAAGCGGTTTCACACCTGAGTATGCTGTACTTGAGGTAACGGATAGAACGACGGTCGCATTCTGAAGCTAGTATTTTGGGATGGTTTTGTGGCTGATCATTAGGGAGATTTTATATATTTCGGCAGAGATATTCAATCTGTTCGACCAGAGGTAGTGTGGAGAAATGGAACGGACTCCGCGCCCTACTGGTTCCGTGACCTGGTTGAGAAGTGTCTTGATGAGGAGGAAGGCAAACGACCGACTGCGGAAGACATCCTCAAGGTCTTGAGAACTGGTTGTGGAACTTGTGGACTGTTGATTAAGTATGTGTGATAGAATTATCCACGTTTAAGGGATGAAGAAGAAGATGATGATGAAATGAAAGAGGGCTGATCAAAGGGGGTAAAGCCGGAGAGTGAAGGCAAAGGGAGCGAGGGCGAGTAAAACATCGAGAAGCAGTAGAGTTACAGCGCCGTTCGAAGTCAGAATGTGTTGATCGACCGGAGAAGTTGCATTGTTGAAAAAGATCGAGGACTCAGAAAGCACCAGTGCGGACGTGATCACGGGCCAAGACGATGAGAGAGTAGACTGCAAGATTATATATTGTGTGATAGCGAAATGATCCATCCATGGTTCACGCTGGAAAAAAAAAGTGCGCAATTTTTGAGACCTGAGGCCTGAGGCCTCAGCCAATGCATCTGGCCAGAAGAGAATGTTGCTGGAACGATAAGTGGCTGGCGGGTGAAAGAGGTCTGGTAAGTCTTTGAGATCCTGTCGTTGCCTGATACCTATGCAAATCGTACTATTCTCGGCGTGTTGAGCTAGAGCAAATTCCACGGACTGGATACGTGCTCAGCGGAAGAGGAATTGAGAGGCCCATATATCCTGAGGAGACTAGGGACCTACGTCGGAGTTCGGAAACTCCTGAGACCACAGGTTGACGCTAAGTTCGAGATGTCGAGTTCGAACTACATTCGCCATCATATTTTGGAAAGCAAGTGCCCCCTTAATAAGTTCATTGTATCGAACTTCCGGTTCGTACCCGCTTGTGCGAAGGAGGTAGGGAATTCGTATTATTGCAAGTTCCAACCGAGTCGCGACTCAGATTGAATCTCAGCCGCATACTGACCTGACATTACAAAATCTATGTATAGAATCTACTTCCGAGTCGGTTCTTCGTCTACTCCTTGAGCTGCTGGTCCCATAGGATTCTTCAGTCTCGTCGTGAGCCACTCGTCCTCTAGCAGTTGCCTTGCTGTCTGCCTGTCCTGTGGATTCCATTGCATCATCTTGCTCATGAAGCGAAGAAACATCTCCCTATCTTCCCCTTCCCCTTCCCAAGCTTCCAAGGTTGTCTCCAATTCGGCCCAAGATATGGGTTGTAACAGTGGAACGTCGGCCCCAGCTATGAATTGACCTGAAGTTGATGTCAGGACCGACCAAAAGAAAAAGCAGAAAGAAGTCCACTTGCCATTGCCATCCGGAGAGAAGAACTTCAAAGACGACAGCGAACCCCGTGCAACGAACTCAGGCGGCGGAAGACCCAGGAGGGAAATCATTTCGGATAAATGGGCGTAGCTGCTGTATTCGTCTTTCTGCTCATCAAATCCATGGAATAGGTGCGTTCCTTCAAATAAAGTCCAAACCTTGCAATCAACTTTGGTCAGTTAACCGAATGTATTAAGTAGGTGTCAGCTTGCCTACCAAACAACCGACATTCCAGATATCGATCTCGTAACTCCATGGTACCCCGAGAATAACCTCCGGGGATCGATAAATATCTGGTTGTACGTAGTCATCGTATTCTTCCTCGGCCCATATCGCTGCGCCAAAGTCACAAAGGATGGGCAAGCCAAGGCCATCCAAGCTTCCAGGAGGTCCAGGAAGTTGAATTGGGCGAGATTGATAGATAAATCTTCCGTTGATCTCTTTACGCGGTGTGGGATGCTCGAGCTCTGCCTGCTCAAATTGCTCGAAAACGGCGGTGTCTTCAATCTCGAACATGACATTAGTTGGACTGATGTCTGTATGTGGTTTTTGAGTCTCTTGTACTTATCATATTGGGAATGTGACTCCCTGACCTGTGTGGATAATCTGGCACTCTTTTGCATAATCAAGAGCAAGGAAGAGCTGCCTAAGCACCACGGCAAGGAGAGGAGGGACTAGACGTGGGCAGATAGGATGGATTTTTGACCAGTGGTAGAGGCTGCCCCAAAGTGGTGGATGCACAAGACAATGGTACTCTCCATTGAGGCCGGTGATTGTGAACCAGTCGAGTAGGCGACGTATAGCTCCTCGACCTGGATGGTTTTCAGGACCCCGTTCCAAGCGCTCGTAGGCAGCTAATTCTGGCGGCTCTTCGAATCCCAAGACAGACGGATGGATGTAGACCTTCAACGAAACGTAGCGGCATTTCTTCAAGTCTCGAGCCAGCCAGACAGTCGAAGTCATGCCAAAGCCAAGCTTTCCAACGACCTGATATCGAGAAACAAACACTTCACCGATACGTACCGGATAATACCAATCGGCGGCATAGCCTGGCAGGGTTTCTTCTTCAATGAGTTCACTTGGGTCAATCGTTTGAAAATCGGCGTTGGAGAAATCCTTGACGGTCCAAGGCTGGCGAACCCCCGGGGTCTTACCAACGAGACCATGAAAGAAAGACGATGTCCGCGATGACACGAGTTTTCTAAATTTTCTTCGAATCCGAAGGGATTTAGACAGGACTTTCACAAATGGACTTTTGGGCATTTTGTCAACAGTAAAGGAGCATTCATCAGCTGAGTTCTTATAATGACTGATTCCTCTGTGCCTGTCATTGTGACTAGAATTGAATAAAACCTTTCTAATGAGAGACGGTGTTTTTGTTTTGTCTTTGTCTCTTGGCTACCACCCACAAATGATCTTATTGTAGGCACCCACACATGACCCATGCACAGCCTGACCAGCACTTATGTCTATTGTTCCAGAACAACAAGTTTGTATTGACTTATTCAAGTCTTTTGGAGACTTTAATGTCATCCAAACACTGCGGGAGACGTACTGTTGATGATTCCACATGCACTTGGCTTATCAGTAGTACGCGATCATAATTGCCGAGTTTTTACGCGATCTCATCATGCGTCATAAACCACTGTCTTTTCGTGGCTGAAAATGACATGTAAGAATGGACTGGTGTGTGCTTTGACAGGAGAATTTAGCCCATTGCAGGCAACTTGTGACCCAAAGTTATTTCCTTTTTCTTTCGCCAAAGTAGCGCCCGGTGACCGTTTGACGTACAACAAATGCAACCCATTAAAAATCTTGATATCACACAGAAGTAATCTTCCCGAATGATTTCTGAACTGGGTTCATGGGATCACAATTTGCTAGTCGACGATCAAATTCTAGAGAGATAATATTTATCGTATTGCACGAATAGTTATATTGCATGCAAGTCCCCTACTCCAGTCCTTCCGTAAGGCATATACATGTCTGGAGTTACCTCGTGCTTCGCAAAAATCAATTTGTCAAATCGGTTATAGAGGTGTGCACTTCAAGTTGACGGCGGAAAGGACCAAATTGAGAATATAGCGCCTAATATAATGACAGTGTAAGGGGCCATTTCATAAGCGATACTCTTGCGCTTACATATCACTTTTAGGATCGGTTATGCCGCTTCGCCATTAGATTGACAGGTTTCGTATGTGGCGCCGCCGGGATGCGATACTTAACAACAGTCCGAACATCATCAGTCCGAACATCATGGAATGATGTTGGTCCAGATAGATGATGCATGGACAATTACCTTCCTTGGCAAGGTATCAACTTGAGCATTCAGATTTTTGTTCTTCGCTGGAAAATCTTCAATGGAAGACTGAATGTAAGTTTTACGCCCGAAATTGCCATCAAGTTGACTGGGAGCGGCATCGGCAGATTCTTTCATGCTTCCGAGAGGACCGGCCGTGACCCAGCGAGGTCCATCGGCATAAATACCATTTTCCGCAGACAAGAGCAATGGAGTTATCTTGTGTATACAACCGAGGGTTTAGTTTACCTATAGTTTACCTCTCCAACATCGTCTGTTCTACAATTCCGAGTTGTCGAATATAGTAGTATCAAATGCTCTGACAGTCGTCCTTAAGAACTCATCAAGAGATCATGTAGAATAGTGCGACAGGTGTTACCTAGGGCTGTACGGGCCCGTACCCCGCGTGATCACCGAGAAAAGGGAGAATGTTGACGGGACTTACAGGACTTGCTCTAAACCCGTACCTTTTGCGATGTCTGGATGCAAGACTCGGATTCACTCGCCGGCAGGGCAAACAACGGATACCCTCTCTGGCTCAGTACAATGATGGACGAGGAGTGGTACAAGTAGAATGAAAGCATGAACCAGTTCAGAGACAGGGGCATTTCCGTGAAAAACCGGCCACATTCGACGGAATGATAGTACAGAGTGGTGCCACGGAGCACGGTATTATCATCGTGATATGAACAGTATCAAACATGTTGATTACGGTGCAACTTCCTAGATCATCTCTTCTGAGTTGAAGCTTGGTGCCGTTATTGTCTGTTGAAGACGAGTTCTGCGTATAGTCCTCAGGCTTTCAAACCCTACCGGAGGCTATGGGTCAATGACTAGTACAAATACATATTCCCAGGCAGACCTCTAGTAGAAGCGGCTCATAGGAGAAAATCTGTGTGTTCGGCCTGACGTTTGACTGAATGGCGCTTAAGTAGTTCCAATAAATATCATGAGCGCTTAATGTCAAGTTCGGATCGGTGAGTGAGTCCGACTCGGTCCGGCTTCCCGATGTGCGACATTACGTTACTTGAAGCAGTGCTCATTCCGAGTCATCAACACGGTGGTACGTACCTGCCGCTAACTCGTCCCTATAGTATTCATAACATTTCGGTCATGAAAATCATACAATTTTCGAGTTGTGGGCCTCCTGTCATAATGGTTTTTTGGCACCTGGACTAGTCAATCACTCCGTTAATGGGCTTCGCTTTTCTCTTGGTAACTCACTGGATAACAACCGGAGCAAGTTGGAGCCCGCTAGAGGTTTGACTGGTAACATAACAGTCAAATGTCAGCCCCTGATCCGTGTGAATACCTCGGTACAAATGTCTTCGTACAGCTGTCGTCTTTGTGGAGAGGAGACCATCAGCGCCCACAAGCTAACGCAGATGACGATAGGCACTGCTCTGTTTCCTGTGCAGCCGTAATGTTCAAATGATAATCTGTCGAAATGTTCTGGCCCACAACAACAGAACCTCTAATTGTGGTTTATACATCACACAAGAAGCCGACCTATATTAATCGTCTTTCCCCATTGTATGCGGAGAACAAGAGCGCCCACAGAGCTGTCATATTTGGAGCTAGTCTTCAGCTTCAGTCTGGAACTCGGCGAACTTCAGGCTCAAAGTACTCCGCTTCTGTCTCCGGTCCGAGGAAACCTACGAGAAGAATGAATGCGCCACTTGACGTTTTCCCTTTGTAAAATGACGCATCCCCTTTCTTGTAATGTCTAATGCCTTGCGTAAATGGCCCCACCAGGTCTTGATAGCGTCCGTCCCCGTTTCCACGCGCAGACCGATCTGAGGTGATAGCTTAGTTCGTCGAAGCCTGGGCCAGAAAAGGCCTATCTGAGATCTCCTGTTCGGTGTCAGGTTAATTCCGCTATGCATGTGCAGTTTGGTTTCAAGTGATCAACTTCTACTTGCTCTGGTCATCTTGTTACATTGCAAATGTACTCATCCCTTTTTGTCAACACTCGTTCTGATGCACACGCTTCTTTTGGCAGCTTTTCATCTATCCTTGTCCGTCAGAAGACGGATGGTTCGCATTATAAAAGAAGTCCTATCTCTTGAGCATACGTCTTACAATCGAGCTACTTCTTACCTTTCATCGCCATGTCTCTCGTTAAGATTCCTTTGATCGTCCTTGACGCTGTCAATATGAAGATCAACGCGACTTCTCCAAACCCACCAGTCCCATGTAGCGATCTCATCATACCGGACTGGAGAGAGAGATTTCTAAGATCTCTGGGACGACCATGTCGTCTTTTAAGGGTGAGCTGCGAGCCATCTACTTCTAACATGGACTAAGTACAGTGTCATTCATCAGGCAATGTATTGGTCTATATGCTTCGTCGAAATCCTCGTCATCATCGCCAACCAATTTCCTACCAATGCACTCGCGAAACACATTCTTCGTGCCTTCATTCTAAACAAAACATCTCCGCATCACATCAGAGTTACTCCTCTTTTCCTATTGGGCAACACAATCGGCACACTCGGCACTATCCTGCGTGTTCAAAGCTTTCGTACATTAGGTCACCTGTTCACATTCGAACTCTCCATCCAAAAGAACCACACATTGGTTGTCGACGGCCCGTACGCCTTTGTACGACATCCAAGCTATGTTGGTCTCATTTTGACGATTCTGGGATATTACTGCAACCACGCTTCGGGGTCGTGGGTTTCAGAATGTGGGCTGCTTGAAACCATTATTGGGAAACTTGCGCTTTGTGTGTGGTCTACTATTGCGGCTGCTGTCATCGCAAGCCTCCTGCTTCGCGTCAATCCAGAAGATGAAATATTGCGAATGAAGTTTGGACCGGAATGGGAGTTATGGGCGAAGCGAGTTCCATATAGACTCATTCCTGGAGTTTTCTAGGTGAGTCACATGGTCAAACTAGCGTTAAACTGCGTCTTTCGTTTATCCTTATGGAATGTGGGTACATCCGCGCTTCCACCCAACTAGTCCTAACTAGAGAGATGTTTTTGTCTGACAGCCGCTATTTCTCACAACATGCAAATCATCTTGTCAAGAGTAGCATAGGTACGCTCGGCTTCTTGCGGGATCTGTGAAGATGTGGACTGGATCTCATTCGACTCTTTCTAGATCCCGTCATGCTAAATCTGCCTACCAATCTACGAATCGTGGCCTTCGAGCCGATTCTATGGATCTCAATGCATCAGGAATCTGTCATTATCAGTGGTTAGTAGGGCTACCCAGTGATGGTTCTTTGTAGATGCATCTACACACAGATTCATATGGAATGCTTGCTATTAAATGTGTAGGACATACTACTTGCGAGCCAAGTCTTCTCATCTGATGAATATGCCAGGTGAGCGAGCTTGCATCTTGATCGAACCAATGGGCCGGCCATCGTTGCCAGACGGGGTAATGATAATTGCGAACACAAAAACGCATGAACCACATGAGTCGAAAGATACGTAGTGTTGCGAGACCAATCAGAGACCAATCAGGGGCTCATCACTCCGCAAACCTCGTTCTAGCGGAAACGATGGCTGTAGTGCTGCATGGTCGGGCCAATTTTTGAGCTTAAGTACTTACCAGTGCCGGAAACCATCCGAACGTAGAATAAATTTGTGAGCAAGGAAGTTAATCGGTTTATCGATGCAATCAGTACCAAAAAGTAAGGCCTCAGTTATGGTCGGAGTGAGCGAGGTAGATTTGATGATTCTTGGAGATTGAATTTTCAAGAGAAGGGTTCGTATGAGAAGATGAGGGCCACAGAAGGCTTTATTGGCCGTTAGTAGACCGGTGATATTCCCTCTATCGTGGAGACAGGCTCGAGTCGCGACGCTTGCTCATTACAATGAATGGTCTAAGTACCTTGCTCTGGGTTGTCAAAGGAATCATAAGCTCAAGTTTGCAATTTTGCCATAAAAGTGAAGACATGAAGAATGTTGTAACAGTTCAGTGGAGAAGACATGGTGCACATGACTGTACTCAGCTGTTCCAATTTCAAACAAGTATATGTTCTAGAGCCTGCGGGGACGCGTCGCGTAAGTTTGCGTACTACCAAGGTCGCGCACGGTATTCACATATGTATACAGAAACACAAGCACATCAGTCCTCTGTCGAAGTCCAAGTGTTGCCACGAGAGGAATCCTTTTGCCAAGGTCATTGCTGAGAGCATCTAATCTCCACCAGATCCGTCGTCAAGAGACATCTATACCCATCTCAGCTCTGCAAGAATCATGCTCCAATGATGAGTCTTCCGTAAGTATGATCTGATCGCATGGATTAACTCTTCCGTCTCCCACGCCCTTCTCGATTAGATTTAACATGTGATACCTTCGGACCTTCTCCACAACTGCCACTGGCATGGCCTCTACAGCCCTCAGGTCCTCTTTACGACTGCCTCGTCTCCTTACCAGAGCTCCTTGTAGGGTATTCTCCTCTTCTCGCTGTGTTCGTTCCATAGGTTCCCTGCGGAACTTTACTGATGAGGAGAACATGCTTCGCGAAGCTGGTACGCGTTATGTCTCGATGTTCTCCCTTTGGAATACCTCTTACGAATGTCTCAGTGCGACGCTTCGCAGTGGATGTTGTTGGGCCCAGAGTCCGCGAGATGGACGAGAAGGAGCACATGGATCCGTCTATAATAAAGGGGTTGTTTGAGCAGGGGGTATGTTACTTTACGTCATGCATGGTCTTTCATGCTCATCTGACGTGGCTTTAGTTGATGGGCATTGAGACAAGTGAAGAGCACGGTGGCGCAGGTGGCTCGTTTACCTCGGCTATCATTGCTATCGAAGAACTAGCCAAGGTTGATCCGTCCGTGTCTGTTTTGTGTGATGTACACAATACGCTTGTAAACACGATATTCCGCAAGTACGGTTCAGAGGAACAGAAGGCGCAATGGCTACCACAGCTTGCCGAGTCTAGGGTCTGTATTCAGTCGTATCGAATGCTGTTTGAGAATTTGTTACCTAAACTCTGTTCAGCTAGCTTCATTCTGTCTGTCAGAGCCAGGGTCAGGTTCCGATGCGTTTGCATTACAGACGCGTGCTACAAAGGATGGAGACGACTGGATCATAAACGGCACCAAAATGTGGATTACAAACTCATACGAAGCTGAGATCTTCCTCATATTCGCCAACGTGTGTTTTCCCCAGCCCCGCGTGTTTCTCGCCACTGACAGACCTGGAACACAGATCGATCCAAGCAAGGGGTACAAGGGCATCACATGTTTCGTTGCAACAAAAGACATGGGTATCGAAATTATGAAGAAGGAGCAGAAGCTAGGAATCCGCGCGTCATCAACTTGTTCCCTTAATTTCGATAATCTAAAAGTGCCAAAGGAAAATGTTATTGGTGGAGAGGGTAAGGGTTATAAGGTACGCGTTTTGAACTAGGCCTTTCTTCATATTGATGTAATTCATACCCCTAGATTGCGATTGAAATCCTTAATGAAGGTGCGTAACACTCTTGCTTCTCTCTTGTACGTTGTAAGCCAATTTGACCTCAAGGTCGCATCGGCATTGCCGCTCAAATGCTTGGTCTTGCTCAAGGCGCATTTGACAAGGCCGTTCCCTATACCTATCAACGCACTCAATTCGGACAGCCCGTCGGTACCTTCCAAGGAATGCAATTCCAAATCGCTTCCGCCGCTATCGAGCTCGAGACCGCTCGTCTGCTTACCTACAACGCTGCGAGGCTAAAGGAGGAGGGGCGCTTGTTCACGAAGGAAGCAGCGATGGCGAAGTACTGGGCGAGTCAGGTTGCGCAGAAGGTTAGTGGAGCTGCAATCGAGTGGGCAGGAGGTGTTGGGTACACGAGAGAGACGGGGATTGAGAAATTTTGGAGGGATTCCAAGATTGGGGCGATCTATGAGGGGACGTCGAATATACAGCTCCAGACGATTGCGAAGTTTATTCAGAAGGAGTATTCGTAGTGGGTAAGTAGAGTTGAGCGTAGTTGTTTTTTCATGTACCTGAGACGTAATCGGATGGGTTATTGCCGTTTTCGAAATAGTTGGCGCGGTTGCTAACACGCGTAAATAATGGCTCGACCCATGTTCAAAACTCGGA
>JAGGAR010016062.1:0-33037 GCA_017657315.1 Termitomyces sp. K1Ag
ATGCGAATGCGAACGGGAATGGGAGCCCGAATGCGAGCGGGAATGGGGGTGCGAACGCGAACGCGAACGGTCCAACTTCGACACCCCCAGTCCCAGCGGGGGGTGGTACACCCGCGCCTGTGCCCGCGCCTCAGACTCTAAGTCAGGGCCAAACCCAAACCCAAACCCAAGCACAAGCACAAGCACAAGCACAAGGAATCCCAGTCTCCGTCTCCCCACTAGGCTACGCACCCCCTCCCCCTCCACCCGAATACAGAGCGCCCTCCCCGCCCCGCCCGGGTCCGGGTCCGGGGCCGGGGCCGGGCGCGTACCCCCCCGGACCGTATTACGCACACGCGCACACGCACGCGCATCAGGGCGTGTATACTCAGCATCAGATGCCACCTCCGCCTCCGCCCCCACCGACACAGCACCAGCACCAGGTGCAGGTGTCGTACCACCACCAGCATCAGCAGTATATGCCTCCCCCGCCCCCGCCCCAACACCAACACCAACACCAACACCAGCAGAGGGTGTACACCGGCACACCGACGTCTGCTCCCCCCCCGCCTGCGTATGGGTACACCCCCGCGCCCGTGCCCCCTGCGGCTGGGTACGCCCCCGCCCCCGCCCCCGCGCCGGCGCCGGAGACGTGGGGAACCCCGCCTGCACCGCCTGCGACGCATGTGTGGGATGCGTATCATTCGCATGCGCAGTCGACGTATCTACCACAGACGCAGACGCAGGCGCAGACGCCGGCGCAGGCGCAGGTACAGACGCAGATGCAGGCGCAGATGCAGATGCCACAGCAGCAGCAGCAGCAGGCCCAGCAGCAGCAGCAGCAAGTGCAGCAGGTGCAGCAGGTGCAGGTGCAGATACCGCAGCAGCATAATGGGGATCGGATACAGCTTGCGCCGTTGAGAGGTGCTGAGGCGGGTGTGTATTCGGCGTCGGGTGCTGGGTCGGGGACGGGGACGGGTGTGGGGGTTGTGTGGGAGAGGGAGCGGGAGAGGGAGCGGGAGAGGGAGCGGGAGAGAGAGAGGGAGCGGGAGAGAGAAGGGGAGAGGGAGAGGAGTGTGAGTTTGGGATCTGGGTCTGGGTCGAGTTTGGGGGGTGGGTTGTGGGAGAGGGAGAGGGAGAGGGAAAGGGAAAGGGAGAGGGAGAGGGAGAGGGAGAGGGAAAGTTATAGGGACAGGGACAGGGACAGGGACAGGGAGAGTTATAGGGATAAGGAGTGGGAGAGTCATAGGGAGAGGGAGTGGGATCGGGGAAGGGAGGCGAGAGAGCGCGAGAGAGAGAGAGAGTGGGAGAGGGGGAGGGAGGGGAGGGAGGGGAGAGGGGGGGAGAGGGAGAATATCGGGGGGGGGGTTGGGGGTGGTGGTGGTGGCGGTGTTGGTGTTGGGTCGAGAAGGAGTAGAGATGAGAGGGAGGATGAGAGGGAGGGTGTGGGGAGGAGAGAGAGGGGGGAGGGGAGAGAGAGGAGGGGCGGTCATGAGATCCAGAAGAAGAATGTGTTGAGTATTGGGAGTATTATTTCTGATGAGAGTGCGTAGGTGGTTGTGTTCCGTGTTTTGTGTTCCCCTCCCTTGCTTGCTTTTCCTCGATACCAGTTTATGATATTCATATTTTCCTCTTCTTGTTTTGCCTCGGCTCTCCCCCTCACGGTCTCCCAGCTCTGTGCTTTGTTCTCACCTTTCTTGTTCTAGTTGACTACCCCGTCACGCCTCATACCACTGCTAACACTACTTAGCTCATCGGCCCATGTATATGTCTATGTACGATTCTTTTTCGGAATAAGTTTCATGATCAATTACAGTTTACTATTACCCCTCAACTTCCAACAGCAGTGCTAAACTCAGCATGTGCGCTGAAACCCTATTCCCCGCCAACGCTTCGTCGTTCTGTGGAAATAGTCGAGGTATTTCACTGCGGCAAGGTGCTATTTTCGCGCAATTGTTTGGCGGGAGGGAGACGGTGCCGACGAATCAGCTTGAGAGTCAGTAGGGCGTTGGTGGTTCGTGAAAGTGATAAAGGGGAACGGGAGCCCAATTCAGGTAATACTCTACGTATTGCCACGTGTGTATAATAAGAAAATTTTGCGTGACAATGACCTTTCGGCTAGAGTGTCCGGCCGACGATTAACGTAAGTATACGTTATGGTTAAGCTATGATAGTATAGAAACTGGGAATTCGGGTTTCCCCATCGGCGAGGGGCACCACGTGCACGAGACGATACTGCGCGCCGTAGTTAGCCAGGGAAGAAAGTACTTGGACGGGTATGCAAGGAGGACAAGGTGAGGTGCAGAAGGAAGGAAAGAAAAAGGGCCGAGAGCGAGGGAGAGGGAGAGGGGGAGGGAGGGACACCTCGTCTCGGAGTAGGCTATCAATCTTTCACTCATCCAAATGTAATTGAATGCGCCGCCAATGAGCATCGGGCATTGAATCAAATTACATACAGGAACCAGGTAGCATTGGCTAGGCGAGGGCTCGCCAATCGTGTGGGTCATGGCATGTATACCATATCGGAAGACATACGAGGGAGCGAGGAAGAGGAAGAGGGAGATTTGGAGTGGGGTATCAATTGTAGATCTAACTGTGCCGCCAGTGAGCATCGAGGATTGAATCAAATCACAATGCAGGTAGCGGCATGAGCATTGATTAGGCGAGGGCTCGCCAATCGTGTGGATCCGAGGAAGACATCGAGCCATGGTGATCATGAGTGCTGAGTGCTGCGCACGCCCCACGTGTTGGTGTGGTTACTTTTGCCTACATAGTTACTGTCAGGCTTTATCGGCGCTGTCACGGCCAATCATCCGGTTTTGACTGTTCGAGTTCAAACACATACCTAAAGCCAGGTGCTTCGCGGGACACTGACATGTGGTGATTAGTACACTACATGTCAACTTCAAGTTTGATGTGGCGTTAAGCGCCAAGGGTCCTATCATAACATCCGAGGGTCAGGGACCTGAGACACAATCGACTGATTCGACTCCGCAGCGCAGCGTGAATATGTGGATGGAGGCACAAGTTGCTCAGGATGGTTGCAGGATGTATACACATGCACAAGTTTGAACGACTCCGCTCGCTCGTGCCAATGAATATACGTCAATGTTCCTGTCCGCTGAGTGAAATTGGGAGCCCTGCGGTTGCGACTCGGTGAATGAGATCAGGGATGAGATATTAGATTCACTGTGCATGCAGAGGCACGTTCGAAAGTTGCGCGGATGAAGGGAAATTATTGAAGTTTCGAGTCTTTTATAGATTGTCTGAGTTGGAGCTTGAGCTTGCTTCGAGGTCGGCTCTAAAGACGCGAAGTACCAGCTACATGATGGGGCATAAGTACATCAACTCCGACACGAAAGTCGTTTGCTCATAGGTAAAGGTATCTTCAAGGAGGGTGATCAAAATGATGACAAGGGTCGATGGCGTAGTTGGTTATCGCATCTGTCTAACACACAGAAGGTCCTCAGTTCGAACCTGGGTCGACTCATGAGGACTTGCGAATCCTTTGATTTTGATGTCCTTGCTAAAATGTTCATTTTTTTTTCCAAACTTTCGAGGCTTCGAGGGTTGTTCTCTACCAAGGGGAGTTCTCCTCATCTCATGAAGTCACGCCCTTGCGATCCCATCTGTCTAATACACCCAAAATATACCCTTCCTGAGACGTGTACTCACAGAAGGTCCTCTGTCCGAACCCGAGTCGACAAGTTGGTATTTTGGCATTCTTTTTATTCAAGAGCCACGGCGTGATTCATGTCATGGACCGAGTGCGATTGCTACGACTGGATACTTAGCTAGATTGAGGCTGGTCATGTCGTTCTTCAAAGGCACATCTTTTTTCCAAACTGAGCAAACTCTGTTTAATGTCATCGATATGTGTACAGTCACCGGACAGCGTTATTCGGCATTCCTGATGTTCAAGCGCTCATTTACAGGAGAATCAAATGATGCTTGATGACTTCAAACCAGAGATTGAAGACAATATATTGGAATCTTTTTGGCTTCACATATCTCCTTGATCCAACACCAAAATCGATATACCAAGCATGGCTACACTCCTCAGCGGCCTGGCAGATGGAGTGATCTCGACGTCGTAAGTGACTTCTTCCTTTCTATTGTGCCATAGATCTATCTGAGAAAGTGCTTGCTTTTCTTTGCACTGTCCATTGAGAGGTTCAATCAAGAATCATTTCTTGGAGTACGTGATTTTCATCATGTGTCAAGTGGACTGTGAAAGAGTCCTTTTCAATCAACACAAACGATATGGAGTGACTGCCCACCCTTCCCTCGAGTATTATCCTCCATGCTCTCACCTCGAGTGCTCCTCTAGTACGCACACAATCTCTGAGTTTCAGATTCAACTTGTGAATTCTCATATGCTCCATGTTCTAGTCTTCTTTCGGTGGACGTTTGTAAAGCCTTGACGATATTTACACCCCCATCGCCTGTCTTTACCGGTACGACTGTACAGATTACCTGGAAGTCCGATCCTGGAGACCCGCCGTCTTTTGCCATGTTTGCGAAATGTGCAGGTGAAGACGACACTCCTAGCATCAATGCAACAACAGTGTCCAGCAGGCTATTTCTGACCGTACCATCCTGGTTGAAATCTAACGTCACGGCAGTGTTCGTGGTTTCCTGTACTTTGAGTATCACATTTGAACATGACGTTCTCGTTTAGCATCCCATGCAACATTTTTGGGAAAACATACGGGTGATCAATCATGTCTCATGATTGAAGTGACATCGAAGTCGCTCATCTCAGTTTCTCGACAGAAAAAACCCACAACTGCTCTCGGAAACCCCATCATTCGACTTGGTCCTCCAAGACCCCAGCAATGTACCATCAGGAGTCAGTATCCTCCCCACGTCAACCCATATCACTTCTCCACCCTCGACTACTGCGTTCGTCCCACCAACTTACATTTGTCAGCCCAGATGATAATGCCTCCTTATAGGTCGTCCTTTCTCCATATCTCCACTCGGGTGCAAAATGTCAGCGATCCTCACACCCTTACAACACCTACCAGCAAGACGGATGACCCTGACGGTGCTAGTGTGCCGCTGCAGACTACGACCCGAATGCAGACATCAATCTCCTCCAGTACCCTCCAGTCACCCAGCCAAAAGAGCGAACCTTTGGCGAGCACGAGTTCGAATTCTTCCCAAGGGAATCCTGGCGCGAAATCCGACGATGGAGTGACAAAACCCCCCATCGGCACTATCGTGGGGTCTGTAGTCGGGGGTTTCCTGTTCATCTGCGTGTTCATCGTCTTTCTACTATTGCGTCGGCGACGTCGTGCTCTGTCAACTTTGGTACCAGTCCCATATAAAGCCACTGAACCTACGTTGCCACAACTCACGTCCCAAAAAAGTCCCCATCCGAGGAGCGACGTGTCGTCTGCCGATGAAGAGGGGCCATCGGCGGAGTTCTGGTTGCGGCAAATCATGCAGCAGATGACCCAGATGCTAGTGAATCAGCAGCGGCAAACGTCGGCGTCTCGGGGTGGCAGAGGTGGTCACGATTACGAAGATCAACCCCCGCCAGACTATTCTTCAGTTGCTGCTGTCGCGAGCAGTTAGCCTGCGTTGCGTTTGAAATCTATTTTCCAACTCTCTAGTATCGTTTCTACTTCCGTTGTCCCCCACCATGAATTCTGGAACGCGATTTCAATAATTGGTTGAATTATCTGCATAAGTACTTGATATCAGTATTCAAACAAGTAGCGACAACACGTTAAATAAGTTCATTGGCAGGGATAAAAAATATGTTCCATGCCAATTTTTAATAGCTTTAAACTGAAATCAGCGACTGGAGAAGTTGATGACAGCGCTTCGTTAAAAACCTATACAGATCTCGGTCTTGAGGATGAGTCTCATGGCCATTGGCGAACCTAACTTGTGACCTCGTTACTCAAGCTCCAACGTCAATGAGCACCCGTGTAGATATCGGAAGTACATAATATCTAACGAGGGCCCGTTATCACACTGCCAGGAATTTTTGCTAAATTTAGCTTGTACTTGAATTGTATCATATTATCACAATTGAAAGGGCAGGATCTGTGCGCTTTCTGTCCCATCAATCTGCTGTGAACCGATAACGAATGCGACAATTCACGGCAAGAACTTACGTTCTGATCCAAAGATCAATAGAGGGCAGGTCAAGAGTCGCCACCACTGGCTGCATTGAACTGACGGTCCCACGTTAGTCGTCTTTGATGACTTCGATTGTACAGCTGTAGAGAATATTACTGCTTCATAAGAAATATAGAAGAGGATCCTGTCATTGTATCGTAGCGATCCTGGACATACTATGATCTTCCATCAATCAGTTCTTCTGCTTGACAACTGACTCCAACGTCAAAGACCTAACTTCGTCACAAGTGGTCTCTACAACTTCTGCAGGACATACTAATTACAGAACACATTTCTTAAGTGGCTAAAAGGAAAAGTAGGACACGCCTTCCAAAAACTATCTGCCAGTGAGTCATCTGAAAAATGTGGCGCCCAATGTCCTGAGTCCGAGTCGGATATCTCCGAGTTGAAGTAGCGTGCTCTCAGGCTGTCAAAACAGCTTCTCGAAGTAAATGGTGTCTCTAACAAAGTATGACAATGATCCTGGTTACCTTCTTAAATACGGGCTCTCTACATGTCACTTCTCATTCTCCTCTACCTTCAACTTGAAGGCTAGAGAACTTGACCCTTCTTGAGTGAGGCCAAGTTCGAACCGTCTAATCACCACATATTCATGGGTATTTCGAACATCGATGACTCTGACTCCTCCATAAGCTATACAGGAAACTGGATCATCGGCGGGGAACCCGAAGAGTACAACCAAACATCTCACGGAACACGTTCACCTGGCGCAAAGGCCACATTCAAATTCAAAGGTAGTCACATTCTTCTTTTCGAACATTCTCCATAGAACACAAATCACAGGGATATCTATTCAAGTCTTTGGCACGGTTGAATTCGGGCCTGGCCCTCTAATTGCAACTCCAACCTCGTCCTACGTCATTGACAATGGAAATCCTGTATTCTTCCATGACCTCAACATCGCGCCGAAAACTTTGTATAATCATCTTCTCTTTCAGTCACAACAGTCTATGAATCCCAACGTGGAGCATACGCTTGAAATCACGTTTATCGAGTCGATCGGGACTACTTTCTGGATTGACCGGCTTGAGGTGGGGACAGATGGATCATCATCTACGATCCTTACCCAGGTTCCCTCGACCACTGCCGCACCAACAACTAATTTACCATCGACTGTTGTCGTCACGACTTCACCCACTACATCGCAGACACTCATCCCCGTATTCCAGTCCTCACCGACAACTTCTGTATTTTCGAGTCTACCGTCTATCTTCAGATCCTCATCTACCGGGTCAAATCTACCAACCACGTTGCAATCCCAACTCCAGGTTTTGACATCATCCCTGCCGACATCAACCGACAATCATGCCACAGGCTCGTCAACGTCATCACAAACTACTTCTACTACAGGCCTTACATCCGCTTCATCCAAGGGTCTTTCCAAAAGTGCAAAAATCGGAATTGCACTCGGCGTCTGCCTATTTGTGATGCTCATTCTCATTGGCATTCTCTATCTTTGCCTACAGCGTCGGAAGAAATTAGTCCACCAGGATCTACCTCCAAGATATTCTATCCGGAGTGATTGGATTACTAAGGCTCAGACTCTTCGTCCCGAGCCCTTCACGTTACAGCACGGGGATATTCGTGCTCCTTCAACAAGCATGAAATAGACATCAGACGAATGTCATATCGTCATGTGCATTTGAAATAGTGACACTTCGCTTTCTAGCGGACTTTCCTTGCTTCAGCGACTCAATTATGTCTAAACAGCGCTTTCGTTTCTTTAGTATTTGTTCTTTGACATTCGGGCTCTGATTTAAGATCTACCCAACCTTTTACCTACCACCCCATTCGTATATCATAACATGTACCAATATTGGTACAAGCACTCCGCGAATACTGATGGCACTGGTCATGATCAAAGAAGTACATAACATGAGATGTAAATGTTGATCGAGCTTTACATATCTGGTGCAAGTTGCGGCGCATGAATGACTATCATTTCGGACCACTTTCTAACAGTGGAGACCCTATGTAGCGCCAGACTTGTCTGATCATCACGCACTACGCATATTTAAGTTTGAGGCTCGTCACTTTCCTCGAACTTCATTGAGAGATAAAATCATGAGATTAATGTAGACCGTGGTCTGTAATATTTCTATGGTACATATATAGCATCCAAAGGGACAGGTATATCGCTGGGAGTCGGAGGTCCAGCATAGTGGTAGCGGCCATCTGTGAGGGAAATTGCAATCGAGCTCACAATAGAAGCGATCAGGACAGACAACGTACTGATGAAATACCATCCCGCACTAATGGCTGCAAACCCAACAAACACCACGCTTGCGTAGTCTGCTCATTCTACATCAGCATCGCATCGCACTTTACGAAGGAAAACACATACTCATAGTCACCTGATCAACAGGAATGGCCGCTGGCATCGAAAACAACACGATTTCAAGCGAAATCCACAACAACGCAACAACATTAATCCACCACCCCCACTTGCCAAGCGAAAATGGTGCTCCATGCATTTGTTTCCTTCCTTCCTTCCCAAATAACAAAATCGCTATGGGCATCGCATAGCTAGCTCCTAAGCAGATGACAGCGACGCCGGCGAAGGCGTTGAATGCTGCGCTGGAGCCGAGATAGAGTAGGCCGAGGAGGAGCTGGATTGCGGTGGAGAGGAGGTGCGCGTTGAAGGGGACTGAGGAGTTGTCCGAGGCGTCGCCTGAGATACGGGAGAAGATGTGGTGGAAGGGAATGGCTTTGTCCCGTGCGAAGGACCAGGTTCCGCGAGAGGCGGCACAGCAGACAGAGATTGTACAGAACATGCCGATGCTGAAGACTTGCGATGGGGAAAGGTGGTTAGGGTAAGTGGTGAAATTGTGGAAGGAACGTACTGATAAATATCTGGAAACGATATCCCGTCAGATGTTCCTTATATGAAAGGTGCTTTAGTCGTGCTTACCATCCCAAATCCGCCCGATTTCGAACCCATGATAAGAGTGAACAAGACGCCAGTTGGCTGACCGCCGGGAGCTGATGAAGAAACTGTTATTGTTTTCGGTCAAATAGACAATATGAAACAGACCAGCGAGGAGAGTTGGGATATCAGGCAGCGTAAACACGACAGGAAGAAGGAAGAGGAGGCCGCTGATCGAACCAATGGGGATAGAATAGACCATCGCCTGGGGCACCTGGAGAGCGGGATGACGCACTTCCTCGGCCATACTGGTTACTGAAAATGACAAAGTCAGGTCATATAGAACGATGAACCAAAGAAGGTATAGGCGTTACCCATTCCGATAGAAGAAAAGACGTAGGCTGTAGATGTTCGGTCCTATTAAACCATATGGAGGTTGCAGTTTAACTCACCAGGCTAAGATGATAATCAACATTCGTCTTATGAGTGAACTACAAGGAGGGAGGGAGAGAATCTCACAGGCATCAACCCAAGAACAAACGCCCATCCAGGTGTCCACCCCGATGGGGAGGGATCGAAGTGCCCCAACGCAAATGAGGCCGAGCGCCGTCCAGAGGCAGCCTTTACTGAAAACCCGATGAGGATGGCTGGAGCAAGCAGTCAGAAGGGCATTTATATATCGGTAAAAAGACAGAAGCTGGAGTCCATACCGATTAGTCCGATGAGAGTCCAAAACGCTGAGAGGATCTAGTACCAGTAAGTGATCGTATCTTGGTTAGATTTAGTAATGGAGCGATGATGACGTACATCGAGAGCTGGGAGGAATTTGTTTAGGTATAGAACGAAGATGCTTGTGAAAAGCGTCACGGCGACGAATACGAGATCTTTGGCGGAGCTTTCTATCAAACGTTGGTCTGGATCTGGGAAGATACGTACATGTTTGCCAAGGGGTAGGTATCCATTCGGGGTGGAAGATTGTGGCACCCGCAATTATGAGTTGGCCGGTCGCCTGTAGTTATGTGAGATGATCATTTTATAGGGTACAAAGATGTCGTACGAATGCTACAGCAAGGCTCACGGTCCAGATTCCAACGGTATAGAGCCATCCATTTATCCAAGACAAGACGAGACGGGATTTGGGTGATGCGAGGCGGTAACACCAATAGTAAGCTCCTGCGGACGTGGGATAAACGGAGCAAATCTCTGCGAGGGAGAGCGCGTTGAATTGCGAGAGAACGGAGACTATAAGCCAGCTTCGAAGTAAAGCAAAAACAAATTAAGAAAATTAAGAAAACAGTAAGGTAGGGTTAGTATGCCCTCACGTACCACCAGATCATTACAGCTGGACCACCGAGAATCAGCGAGGTACCAATTAGCGTGGACAAGCCGTAGGCTAGGAAAGAGACAAAAGAGCATAAGGTCATGAAGTACGGTCATGGGAGAAGCTGATACTCACGCACGGACATGATAGCTGGGAATGATAAGGGTGGTGAACAGTGCGCGATTAGATAGACGATCGCGAGACGTACCCAGTGTCACTAATAATTATCGAGTGGGTCAGTTTCAAGTACGAATAGAACATAATATACTCACTGAACAGGACATGTAACAACCCACGAGACTAGTGTAAAATATTATGAGTACATATGACCAAGCGGTGTACCCAGAAGCAGCTCACACGCGATAGTTCTTGTTTGTATCCCAATTTCTCGAGGCCTTTGGCATCGATATCAGACACGGATGAGTTGAAGCCACCTTCCTCACTAGCAGAAGCAGACATGGCTGAGCAGGGAGCTGCTCAATTCCTAGAAGATCAGCTCATGGTCGCTTTAAAATAGGTTCGGAGCAAACCTCCTGTCCGACCGGCCAGCTCGGATGCGGAGCATGAAAAAAACCTGATAGCCTGTGCCGCGTGACGTCAAAGCAGCTTGCGGATCGTAACAAGCCCCTGAGTTTTAATTCAATTTATCTTTCCGACAGTCCTTCTCCTGCCGGCCAGATGCCGTTGAACGAGACGCATCTTCAGCCGCAGCGCGTCTTTGGTTAGAAATACTTGAAACTGCACATCGCTCCGTCTTGTCTACAGGAAACTCCTTTCTCCATTGCTACAGAGGTCAGCAGAGCTCGCCTACGTCACTTTTGTATGTTCATCAAGAGGGAATATTGCCATCAAAATTTAACACTCGGGACAAGACAATCGAACATCACTGAAGAGGTCGTGTGATTTCAAATCTTGCTCATTCTACTTATAGGAGATCGAAACGAAAGAAAATGTTCATGCCACTGCGTTCACCTTGCAAAATCCCGCTCGCGGGCAGGACGGTGCTCCGTCTATGACGGCATTAACAGCGGACTTTGAATCAAAGTTGAATTTGAGCAGCCTGAGGGCCGAATGAAATAACTTCGATTGTGAACGCGATGGGACTTTCTCAGTTGTTACAGACTTCATTGTGGGATAGAACCACAAGAGCGCCAGACATATTGATCAGACGAGTAAAACAAGGGAGAAGTAGTGTAGTCTACTTATTATTTTTACGATGGGATACATCTGATAACCTTTATAATTTGTCGCTCGATGAGACAATGGTTATATCGCTGGGAGTAGGCGGACCAGCATAGTGATAACGCCCATCTGTTAAGTTAGGTTGGAATTTAGAATTGGACGGGCAATAGAAGAAGGGATCAAAGCAGACGACGCACTGATGAAATACCATCCCGCACTGATAACCGCGAACCCGACGAACACCACACTCGCATAATCTGCTCATTCCACATCAGTACATCGCGTCTCACTCGCACAAGGAAAATACATACTCATCGTCACCTGATCAACAGGAATGGCCGCCGGCATCGAAAACAACACGATTTCAAACGAAATCCACAACAATGCAACAACATTAATCCACCACCCCCACCGGCCAAGCGAAAACGGCGCCCCGTGCACCTCTTTCCTGCCTTCCTTCCCAAACAACAAGACCGCTATGGGCATCGCATAACTCGCTCCTAAACAGATTACACTGACGCCGACGAAGGCGTTGAATGCTGCGCTGGAGCCAAGATAGATCAGGCCGAGAAGAAGTTGGATGACAGTGGAGAGGAGGTGCGCATTGAAGGGAACTGAGGAGGCGTCCGAGACGTCGCCTGAGACGCGGGAGAAGATGTGGTGGAAGGGGATGGCTTTGTCTCGTGCGAAGGACCAGGTTCCACGAGAGGCTGCACAGCAGATAGAGATGGCGCAAAAGAGACCGATGCCAAAGACTGAGAAGAAAGAGAGCGCTGTTAGGGCGATGTAAAAGTTTATCGGAGAACGTACTGATGAACCACTGGAAAAAAGATTTCGTTGGACGTTCTTTATAACAAGAGTGGTTGAGCCATGCTTACCATCCCAAATCCGCCCGATTTTGAACCCATGATTAGAGTGAACATGACACCAATTGGCTGACCACCCGGAACTGAAGAGGAAATTATTATCATAATTGATGAAGAAAAAAGAGAAAACCTACCAGCGAGAAGGGTTTGGATATCGGGCAGCGTAAACATGATTGGGAGAAGGAAGAGAAGGCCACTGATTGTACCAATGGGGATAGAATAGGCAATTGCCTGGGGCACTTGGACCGCGGGATGACGCACTTCCTCGGCCATACTAGTTACTGAAAATGACAAGATCATGCACGTTCAAAGATGAACCGAGGAAACTAAGGGTAGGCCTTACTCATTCCAATACCAGCATAGGTGTAAGCTAGAGATAGTTCAGTCCAATCAAACCGTATTATGGAGGCGTTGGTCTGACTCACCAGGCTAAGAAGATGATGAGTGAAGTGCAACAAATATGGTGGCAGAAAATCTCACAGGCAACAACCCGACGAAGAACGCCCATCCAGGTGTCCATCCCGCCGCGGAAGCATCGAAGTGCCCCAACGCAAATGAGGCTGAACGCCGTCCGGAGGCAGCTTTTACTGAGAACCCAATCAGGATGACTGAAGTGAACAGAAAATGGTCAGTCTTCTCAGTGAAAGAGGGATCGGAATCAATACCGATTATTCCTAGGAGGGTCCAGAACGCTGATAAAATCTAGCATCAATAAGTATCATATCCTGGTTCAATTTGGCAGTGCAACGATGAAGACCCACATCAATGGCCGGGAGAAGTTTGTTCAGGTACAAGACAAAGATGCTTGTGAATATTGTCACAGCAACAAATATGAGGTCTTTGATAAGTATAGCTCTATAAAAAGGTTCCATTGTCCGACATCGGAGATGTACGTACATGTTTGCCAAGACGTTGCAACCCATTCGGGGTGAAAAATTGCGGCTCCCGCGACCACGAGCTGGGCAGTACCCTTCCGCAGACCTGGACATCAGACTCGTGGAGCGAATAAGATTTTTAGATTTGACATACGAACGTGACAGAAAGGCTTATGGTCCAAATTCCGACTGTATAGAGCCATCCATTGATCCAAGACAGTACGAGACGGTACCTGGGCGCCGCGAGGCGGTAGCACCAATAGTAGGCGCCCGCAGACGTGGGATATACGGAGCAAATCTCTGCGAGGGAAAGCGCGATGGTTTGCGTGAGAACGGAGACTAGAAGCCAACTAGAAGTGAAGCTCCATGATGAATCAAGAAGGCAGTAAGGCTAGAAGGCTGGCGTACCCCCAGATGATTGTAGCTGGACCACCACCAATTAGCGAGGTAGCGATCGGCGCGGACAAGCCGTAGGCTATGAGAAAGGTGAGAGAGCCATGAGCCATGAGCCATGAGGCGTGATGTCATGCGAGAATCTGATACTCACGCACGGCCATGATAGCTGAGAACGATTAAGAGTGGTGAGCGGCGCGCGACTAGATAAACGAGGCGTACCAAGTGTCACTGGTGACGACAGAGTGAATCAGTTTCGAGTACGACGGCTAGGAGATACTATACTCACTGAACAGGATATGGAACAACCCACGAGACTATTGCAAGATATGATGAGGACCATACGACCAAGCGGCGAGAAAGAACTCACGCGCGAGAGTTCTTGTTTGTATCCTAGTTTCTCAAGACCTTGGGTTTCGATATCAGACATGGGTGACTCTGAGCCACCTTTCTCACTAGCAGAAGCAGACATGACCGGGCAGAGAGAAAGGAAGGGGATTGAACCTATTTTGAGGGCTCGAAAAAAGACAAACGTTCTTATAGGGCATTTGACAGCGGATGTGACAGTTAATGAATGGTTGTGAACTCCTATCATGCGTACATAGTCTCATTTTAGCCGAAGAAGCTTGATACATACCAGCGAGATTTTGATGAGATCGAGTTAGACCATTGGCTCTGAGATGATATCTGACTCCTAGTGGAACGGTTGGGTGTTGCAGATCGATGGATATCCCAAGAAACAAGGTCCATTTCAGACCAAGAAAGGAAACGCAAGGTTTGAGTGAAGTAGTTCACAAAGGTTCCTTAGGTTCTTGCATTCCCTGGTCCACCGAACCACACGATTAGCACCACAAGCGAAGAAGCCCATAAGAGAACCACCTTCTGGTTCAGTCTTCATAGACAACTTCAAAATAGCACTGATTACTTCAAGTTTCCCCAAGAATGTGAACAAAGATTCCTGCGACTCCAATGCCAAGCCTTTTCAAAGGCTTTCAGTAGCCCGATACTATGGTTGTGTCTGCAATGCTGGCGCAAATTTTGAGGCCTGCCTATCGATACTGAAACGGCCGTAGTACATACTCTGGCCACATACCACGGATCCTTCACGAGCGCAAAGAGGGTTCTTTCAAGAAAGGGCCACAGTCAAAGATATTTGGCAATAATCAGTTACATAAACAAGATTCACTAAGACTTGATCTCAACTTGATCAGCATAGGCTGGGCTGGCAATGCCATTTCTTCGAATTTCTAGTGCACGCCTGGTGAAGAATAAGCCTTAACCCGTCTATGCCCTCATTGCGCAGCTTGTGGTCAGTTATCCTAAAGAAGAACTTGTGCATAGCGTTGATCATGACGCTGGATTAAGCCTATGCTCCAATGTCCTTGAGAAAATTCATGGAAGCCATGCAGAGTTGGTGCCACAGTGAGTCCTTGTCCTGACTCCTGAATGACCTTTGACAACAATGACTCGAAGTAATTGAGAGGTTCTAAAGACACCACACTGTCTACATACCTGTGTGAGAGTGAGTATGTCATTTGAGGAAACAGACTTGTTTTTAGCCGTGGAGTCAGCACAAGCTTCGGGAGTGAAGTAGCTGAGTACTCCTTCTCCTTTAACTTTTCAAATGCAAAACAAGCGGGCGGGCGCCGGGTGGTCTGCAGACCCTCGTTCTTATCAGGTGATGGTTGCCTCGAAGGCAGCGTACGCTCCACCGATGGCGAAGTTGAATGGCCTGCCTCCGAGTCCTGCTCCCCTCTCATCCTGCTTCTCTTCACCCCTCCTTCATGCCAATTCCGCTTCCCTCTCCTTTCTTTCAACCTCCCCAACTGCCTTGCAGCACTTCAGACCAGCATTCCACTTTCCAAAAGAATCTGTGCAGCTTGAATCATTCATCATCCCAGCTCTGGTGTGCATGACAGCTTTGCAAATACATTGGTTCTCAGCAGAGTTATAATTCGATGCCACTTCGTTGTTCAATTGTAATTGTAACCATGGTAAGCAGTAAATTGACACTAAAATTTTTGAATCGAAGCTACGCTTGGGACGACAAAGACCCGCGGTGGTGGGATTACCCTCACTCGTGCCTCGAGAAGTCTAGGGCAGCAGGCGTTGCCGCTCTTCTTCCTCCAATTTGGCGATTTCCTGGGCGTATCGAGACCTTTTGCGAATGGTTGGGCCATACCTATAAAAGATGAAGGGAAAAGCACCCATCAAAGTGGCGAGAATGGCGAGAATGGTGCTTGCCCACTCAAAACCAACTATACACAAATATTGAGATATAATTGGGTCTATATACCAGGTTTTGAAACCAACCATTGCGATAAAACTGAACGCTAAAAAGGGCCAGAATTCCACAAAAACATTCTAAGGATGTTAACCATAGCATCAGAAGTGAAGCCTAGGTTTTAATTCATAACAATTACCTCGAGCGAAACTCTGTCCAGTCACTGCACTACTAGCCACTGGGCCGTAGCTTTCAACGGTATAATCACAGACCGCTAAGAAGACTACATTTCATTCAGCAAAGGTGATGTCGTTCGATTTAAGAATTGTACCTATGTGTCCAGAAATGCCAAAAACCACCAATGCACCAAGTGACACATATATACTGATGGGTGGGCGACCCGTCCAAGCAAACCAGTACATTGAAATGGGGAAAAAAAAGGCCGCTAGATGCAATGCTTTTGAGTGATATTCCAAGCACAAACACGAGATTCTAACCTAGAAATGCCCAAAGTAACTTATTCTCTGGTACGTTCTTCCGTCCTTGCTTCTTCTCTTGCCATATCGTCGCTTTGTGTTGAAAATAGAATAGAGGAATTGCGAGTGTGAAACCAACGAGAATCGCAAGATAGGTTAACTGGACCTGTGGGTCCTGAAGGCCATACTGAGCATAAATAAGAGGCGTTGCTTCCACGGCAAGATACTGGACATCAGAATGTCAACTACCCATCCGAAAGATCAAGCAAATTGTACCAACAATGATCGCGTAGTTCAAGCCATCATAGAGTGCGAAACAATAGACAATGGGCTCAGTAAAGAGCATAACTGATTGAAAGAGAAAGTTAGATACTTTTACAAAGAATAGAAGCAAAAATAACGTACCGGCAGGTCGAAAGAGAGTCTCTGACAAGATTTGCCGAAATGAACGGCGTCTCAGCCTCTCGTCGATCGCCCATGCCTTGGTATGCCCGGCCTTCCGGGCGCGTTGTGCCCTGGTTACGAGAATAGCACTGCGACGAGTTTCTGGTACCAAAATGACAAATGGGATCATGAGAATACCGCCGACAATGCCCCATATTCCGTATACCCAACGCCAGCCGAAGGCATGATTAATATAGGCGCTACTATGAGCGAGGTCAGATAAGATGGACACGGTTGAAATGACAAGTAACATACATGATAGGTCCTCTACGGGGAATGACTAAGCTATTCATTGGAGGGTAAAAACGAAACTTACAATACAAGGATTTCAGCTGAGTAGGCCCACATATTCATAGCCCATAACCTATATCATTGGACCAGACGCATACACCAATAATTCGAGATGACTCACCCTACAACATCATCTCCCTTCCATAAGTCAGGAATATTACCAACAGCGTTGAAAACGGTCGCCCCAAGGATCCCACAGAATAAACTTCCAAAAGTCATGTCGTTTTGAGATAACAATTAGAATGTGATGAAGTACGAAAAAAAACATACCGACAGACGACGATAGTTGCGAGGTTACGAGCGAGGGCGCAAGGTATCTGCAATAAATCTGTGCGTACAACTGATGACTAGGATGTGAAGTCAAAGTCAAGCGGAAGGGTTACTCGCAGACGATACAAAGGCAAATGATATTGACTTTCTTTCGGCCGAAGTCCTAGGAGAATCCAAGATCAGACATCGTCATGCTTCCAGAACAATTCAATTTTACCTCCGCTAGAGGCGTCAAGATAACGGGGCCAATGCCCATCCCGAATACGAAGATTGCGACGGGTAGCCGGCTGACGATTGAAGATGCGTTAAACTCCTTCTCCATCTCCTGTGCAATTGCAGCGGATGAGCTAGAACAACAGGCGATCCATGTCGTTTGAATGCAACTACAATCACAAGAGGGGTAAGAAAAGTGGTTTAGTTCGCTGACTGAATAAATTCCACTCACACAAGGAAACTAATCATCATCTTCCTCCATAGTGGAAAGTTGAACGGGTTCTCTGGGTCGTGAGGCTAACACGATAGTGAGCAACGTAAAGGCCAGGCAGAGGTAATTTTGAACTGACAGCCCAGTGAATCAGGTTGGAGTCAATGTGCACAGTAGTCGTCCCATCCGGACTCGAATCTTCAATGTCGTCCTGGAAGGTGATTGCACTCGTTCCCGTAGAAGCCGACATGACAGATGGACAAGTCTTGTTGTTCTGGTAAGGAAAAGGTGCACCACGTACACGAGAGGAGAGTGCAGGGGTGATACTTGAGTCTTCAGATCAGGGGGGGTGATAAGTCTTCAGATAAGGGGTGATGTCTTCAGATAAGGGGTGCCAAGGTCCGAATGAGATAAGGTTGTTAATACTTCCGGCACACGATGGGACTTTCTGAGTTGTTACGTTAAGACTTCATCGTGAGATATATAGAATCACAAGAGCGCAAAACCTATTGATTAGACGAGTAAATCAAGGAAGAGGTAGTCCGGTCTACTTATTATTTTTTACGACGGTATACATCTAATAACCTTTACAATTTGTCGCTCGATGAGACACTGGTTATATCGCCGGGAGTAGGTGGACCAGCATAGTGGTAACGCCCATCTGAAAGTTAGGTTGGAACTTAGAATCGAACTTGCAATGGAAGAAGTGATCAAAGCAGACGACGTACTAATGAAATACCATCCCGCACTGATAATCGCGAAGCCAACAAACACCACACTCGCATAATCTGCTCATTCCACATCAGTACATCGCGTCTCACTCGCACAAGGAAAATACATACTCATCGTCACCTGATCGACAGGAATGGCCGCCGGCATCGAAAACAACACGATTTCAAACAAAAGCCACAACAATGCAACAACATTAATCGACCACCCCCACCGGCCAAGCGAAAACGGCGCCCCGTGCACCTCTTTCCTCCCTTCCTTCCCAAACAACAAGACCGCTATGGGCATCGCATAGCTAGCTCCTAAACAGATAACAGCGACGCCGGCGAAGGCGTTGAATGCTGCGCTAGAACCGAGATAGATCAGGCCGAGAAGAAGTTGGATGCTGATGGAGAGGAGGTAGGCGTTGAAGGGAACTGAGGAGGCGTCCGAGGCATCCCCTGAGACGCGGGAGAAGATGTGGTGGAAGGGGATGGCTTTGTCTCGTGCGAAGGACCAGGTTCCGCGAGAGGCGGCACAGCAGACAGAGATGTCGCAAAAGAGGCCGATGCTGAAGACTAAGACGGAGGAGAGCGCTGTTAGGGTGATGTGAAAGTTATCGGAGAACGTACTGATGAACCACTGGAAAAGGGATTTCGTCGGATGTTCTTTATATAAAGAGTGATTGAGTCATGCTTACCATCCCAAATCCGCCTGATTTTGAACCCATGATGAGAGTAAACGTCACGCCAATTGGTTGACCACCCGGAACTGAAAAAAATTATTATCGTAATTTAGTTGAAGAAGAAAAAGAAAACCTACCAGCGAGGAGAGTTTGGATATCAGGCAGCGTAAACATGATTGGGAGAAGGAAGAGAAGGCCACTGATTGTACCAATGGGGATAGAATAGGCAATTGCCTGGGGCACTTGGACCGCGGGATGGCGCACTTCCTCCGCCATACTAGTTACTGAAAATGATGAACAGAGGAAGCTAAGGATATATAGGCCTTACTCATTCCAATAGCAACGTAGGTGTAAGCTAGCGATAGTTTAGTCCAATCAAACTGTATTATGGAGGCCTTGGTCTGACTCACCAGGCTAAGAAGATGATAAGTGAAGTGCAACAAAGATGGTGGCAGAAAATCTCACAGGTAACAACCCGATGAAAAACGCCCATCCAGGTGTCCATCCTGCCGCGGAGGCATCGAAGTGCCCTAGCGCAAATGAGGCTGAACGCCGTCCCGAGGCAGCTTTCACTGAGAACCCGATCAGGATGACTGAAGCGAGCAGAAAATGGTCAGTCTTCTCAGTGAAAAGAGGGGCCGGAATAAATACCGATTATTCCTAGGAGAGTCCAGAACGCTGATAGAATCTAACATCAATAAGTATTATATCCTGGTTCGATTTGACATGACATTGCAGCGATGGAGACTTGCATCGATGGCCGGGAGAAGTTTGTTCAAGTACAAGACAAAAATGCTTGTGAATATCGTCACCGCGACGAATATGAGGTCTTTGATATAGTTCTATAGAAAGGTGGCTCCATTGTCCGACATCAGAGGAGTACGTACATGTTTGCCAAGGCGTTGCAACCCATTCGGGGTGGAAAATTGCGGCTCCCGCGACCATGAGCTGGGCAGTACTCTTCCGCAGACCTGGGCATCAGACTTATGGAGCGCATGAGATTCTAAATTTGACATACGAACGTGGCAGAAAGGCATATGGTCCAAATTCCGACGGTATAAAGCCATCCATTAATCCAAGACAGTACGAGACGGTACCTGGGCGCGGCGAGGCGGTAGCACCAATAGTACGCGCCCGCAGACGTGGGGTATACGGAGCAAATCTCTGCAAGGGAAAGTGCGACGAATTGCGTGAGAACAGAGACTAGAAGCCAACTATGAAGCGAAGCTCGATGATGAATCAAGAAGGGAGTAAGGGTGGAAGGTTGGCGTACCCCCAGACGATTGTAGCTGGACCGCCGTCAATTAGCGAGGTAGCGATCGGCGCGGACAAGGTGAAGGCTATGAGAAAGGCGAGAAAGTCATGAGCCATGAGGCGTAATGTCATGCGAGAATCTGATACTCACGCACGGCCATGATAGCTGATAACGATAAGAGTGGTAAGCAGTGCGCGGCTAGATAAGGCGTACCAAGTGTCACTGGTGATGACAGAGTGAATCAGTTTCGAGCACGACGGCTAGGAGATACTATACTCACTGAACAGGACATGGAACAACCCGCGAGACTATTGTAAGAAATGATGAAGACCATACGACCAAGCGGGGAGAAACAACTCACGCGCGACAGTTCTTGTTTGTATCCCAGTTTCTCAAGACCTTGTGTATCGATATCAGACACGGGTGACTCTAAACCACCTTTCTCAGTAGCAGAAGCAGACATGACCGGGCAGAGAAAAAGAAGGAAGGGGATTGAACCTGTTTTGAGGGTTCGGAAAACGATAAGCTTTTTTATAGGTCGTGAACTCCTGTTATAGCATTTTAGAAGAAGCTTGATACCAGCGAGATTCTGATGAGATCGAGTTAGACCATTGGGTCTGATGACTGACTCCTAGTGGAGCGGCTGGGTGTTGCAGATCGATGGGATATCCTAAGAACCAAGGTCCCTGGTGTGAAATGAAACGCAAGCTCTGAGTAGAGTAGTTCACAAAGGTTTCTTAGGTTCTTGCATTTCCTGGTCCATCCAAACCACAAGATTAGCGCCACAAACAAGACGCCCATAAGTGAAGAGAACCCACCTTCTCGTTCAGTCTTCATAGACAAGTTCAAAATTGCACTTATCCCAAGAAAATGGTGATCTTTCCGAACAAACATTCCTGAGAAGCCTTTCAAAGCTTCCAACAGCCTGATATGGTTGTGTTTGTTCAAGCAGATCAATGCTGGCAAATTTGCCTGCCTATCGATACTAGTACTGAAACGGCCGTAGTACATACTCTGGCCACATTCCACGTAAGTATCCTTCACAAGCACAAAGAGGGTCTGAGAAAGGGCCACAGTCAAAGATATTTGGCAATAATCAGCTACATAAACAAGAATTCTGGTGGGCTTACATAAGATTTTCCAGTTTCCCGTCTGCCATGCCCGCTACTCGACCAGCGACGGCGCCACAGCCGCCTCCCAGCTCCGTTTCCATCGGTAAAAAGCCCATGGCATACCCCCCGCAGCCCGCAGCCCCGCAGCAGCAGCAGCGAAGTGCTCGCGCTGCATCGAAGGCACCCCTCGCATACCCTGTACAGCAGCAGGCTCAGCAGCCAGGACACCCTCATCGCCATCCATCGCCTCCATCTTCTACGGCATCTGGACAGGGGAAGAGCAGGGCGCAAGGTGGCGGGGGCTCAGCGGCATCTTCGGCGTCTTCCAAGCCAAACAAGATATGGAGCACGAGCACGACCGAGGAGCGAGAACGAATAAAGGATTTTTGGTTGGGCTTAGGAGAGGAAGAGAGACGGAATCTAGTCAAGATTGAAAAAGACACGGTGCTACGGAAAATGAAGGAACAGCAGAAACACAGTTGTAGCTGTGCCGTCTGTGGCCGGAAACGGTCCGTGTCCCTTTCTTTTATTAATTTTGTTTTATTACATTCTTTCTTTTATATCGATGCTGATCGTCAACCACTACAATACTACAGGAACGCAATAGAGGAAGAGCTCGAGGTACTGTACGATGCTTATTACGAAGAGCTAGAACAGTACGCGAACTACCAGCAGCGTTACGTCTCATCCGGCGGCACTCTCCCTCCGCCACCCGGTCCAGGGCCATTTCCCGGCAGCGTCGAGCTTGACAAGAACGGTGCAGTCGTCGGGCACAACCCGCCACCCGCACGGGCGAAGACAAAGCAGGTCAATGGCCGCAAGACCGCTCCGCCCCCTGTGCAGCCCCCCCATCTCCATCCGCATCCACATCCACATCCACATGTACATCCGCATGGGAAAGAAAGTGAGTTTGACGACGATGATGATGGGGCGGAAGATGAGTATGAAGAAGAGGAGGAAGAGGAGGAGTATGAAGAAGAGGAAGAGGATGACGGTGATGAAGATGATGACGGTGAGGATGATGAGGAACCTAGAGAGGTCACGCCCTCAAGGCCTAGCAATACAGGTCATCTTCCTTCACAGAAACGGACGAATGGTATCAGACCAAAAGCATCGGACGGGCTTTTCAACCTGAAGAACAGCCTAACGGTGACAGGTGAGTTTTTGGTGGTTGGTTTTTTTTTATCCGACTCAGATTTTGCAGGTCCAGGGAACATTCTCACTGTGGCAGACGACCTCTTGAAGAATGATGGCCAAAAGTTCCTCGAGATGATGGAGCAACTAGCGGAACGACGAATGCAACGTGAAGAAGAGGCTGCGAACGATGTGGAAGATGATAGTGACGAGGATGAGATACGACGACGGGGTGAAGACGATGAGGAAGACGACGACGAGGAAGATGAGGAAGAGGATGAGGAAGAGGACGATGAGGATGAGGAAGAGGATGAGGAAGAGGAGGAGGTCTGTTTTTCCTGTGCCGAATCTGAATTTGTCGGCAACTAATACTTATCGCTGTCCCTAGATGACGGAGGAGCAGAAGTCCGAAGAGGGCAAGCGTATGTTCTCCATATTCGCTGCGCGCATGTTCGAGCAGCGTGTTCTGCAGGCTTATCGCGAGAAGGTTGCGCAAGAGCGGCAGTTACAATTGCTTCGTGAACTTGAGGATGAGGACAAGTTGACCAAAGAGCGCGAAGCAAAGAAGCAGACGGCCAACCAAAAGAAGAAGGACAAGCGGAAGTATGTTGTTTATCTGTGTTCGGTGCGATTATCATGCTAATTGCTTTTTCTCCCATCTTAGGCAGCAGAAACTTGCCAAGGATGAGGAGAAAGCGGCAAAGGCGGCAGAAAAGGCGGCAGAGGAGGCAGCACAGAAAGCACGTCAGGCTTCTATTGAGGAGGAGAACAGAAAGAAGAGGGAAGAGGAGCGAGCGCGTCGGGAGGCTGCCAAGAAGGCGGCTGAGGAGGAGCGCGCGAGGAAGGAAGAGGAAAAGCGGAAGCGTATCCTTGAAGAGAAGGAACGAGAGGCAGAACGTGAGCGCAAGAAGCGTGAAAAAGAGGAAAAGGCCAAGGCTGAGAGACGAGAACGGGAAGAAAAGGAGAGGAAAGCGAAGGAGGAGAAAGAGGCGCGTCTAGCGAAGGAGAGGGAAGAGAGGCTTGAACGAGAGCGCGTGGAGAAGGAAAAGGCAGAGAAGGCTCGTCAGGAAAAGTTGGAGAAGGAGCAGGCTGAAAAGGCTGTGCGTGAAAAGAAGCTTGCGAAGGAACGTGAGGAGAAGGCGGAGAGGGAGGCACGCGAGCGGCTCAACATCCAGCATCAACAGCAACGCAACGTTGTTTCCCCGACCGGGAATGGAAAGGGTGCGGCAGGGCGCGCTGCGAATAGGAATAATGCCGTCGCGTCCAGTTCTTCATCTTCCAACACCCAGCAACGCAACGTTGCGGGAGTTACTCCTACCAACACCGTCAATGGAACGACGAAGAAGATGTCGAACAAAGTGCCTCCTATTTCTCCTTCTGCTTCGGCTCCAGTCGTGGGTCAGTCTTCTCGCTCCCAACAATCTCAGCAGCACCAGCCTCCCCGCAGTACTCCGATGTCGTCCCAGCCTCAAACGCCTATCACTCCTCAAATGCCCAATCACATGCCCCCTCTGCAGCCTCCAATGATGTTCCCCGGTGCCCCAGGCATGATTCCTCCTATGTCGCCTCGTGTTCAACAAGGTTTCGTTCCTATGGGATATGGCTACGGTGGTCCTCTCCAGCAGCAACAGCAACAACACCCCGGTCAGCCTGGTCTCGCCCCTTCGCCCCTTCCGCGTAACTTTACTTCGGGTGGAGGACAGTCTTTCGACCCACTCTTCAACACTCCCAGCCGAAGCCCCATTTCGCCTATTGGTCCGCCTCCAAAGAGCAAGCTTCCCGGCCCTCTCTCTGCATCTCCATCCGCCCCATCTGTTCTTTCGCTCGCACCAGGACAAGGCCGACGCGGCTCTATCCTCTCAGGCGATCCTGGCCCCATCGCGCCGCCTATCAGCCGCCCCATTATCGCACCCATTGCTCGTCCCAGTGTTTCATCCAGCAACGCCAATAGTAATGGTGAAGGCAGCTCGAGCTCAAGTTCTCCGATTCGTTCGCCGAGCCCGAAGGGTGTCCTTGGTTCGTCTGCGCTCGTGGAGGACGGTGACGAGGTGGTCAAAGCACCTGCGGGACGTCGCAGCGGGACCACACCTCTACCTATCGGAACTGGACTCGGCATTAGTGGTATGGGCAGTCCGGGACAACAGAATTGGGGACCGACGAGCCCGAGGAGTCTTGTTGGTGGAGGTACACCTTGGGGACAACCTGGGTTTGGGAATGGCCCGCAGCAGCAGCGACCAATCGGTCCGCCACCACCTGTGGGTTCGTTGAATACGCAGCATCAATCTACGGGCCCGCTGTGGGGAAACACGGGGACTGCAGGAGCGAATGGGGCGCCGGATTGGCACAATGCGCCTGGAGGCGGCTTCTTTAATTCGCCTAACCCAAACCAGTTCGCTGTAGGTCTTAATACGGCGTCGCCGCCCCCTAATACGGGGAACTAGAACTCTGTACTATCGGATTGGTTGGTTGGCTTCATTGCGGTCTTTCTTTGTCTCCGTCTCTCGCTTAACATCATTTCATATGCATTGAGCCCAACCTCTACTACTTTATTTCTCCGCTTTCACGATCGTACCTGGTTTTCTCATTTTGATGACTCTTCGAGCAGTCATTGTCTATCCATCCCTTGGTTCTCTTCTTCGCCTCTACGCATCTGTCCATCCATCCACTGATCGTCCTGATGCATTTACTTACCCTTTCCGTCATACGTTACTCCCATCCAAATTGTTATGGAAGATTGCATACGTCAATACACAATATCATCGAACTTTCACGTTTTTTTTTTGGTGATGGCAGATACGCATGATGTTCACACAAACAAGCCAAAATCCCTCGTTCGACCTCTTTGATCGGGACCATGATGATGGTTCACTCGAAGTTGTCCTATCACAGTACGTAAATACTTGACATATGTTCATTTGCATCCGGTTTGTATGGAAACTTACAACATTATTCCTATGAGACGACGAGAGTTCCAACCTCAGATCTCACTCATGGCACCGCAATTTTCGTTCATGAACTGAGGTGTCGAAGTACAATGCAACGCGACCATTCGGGGTTGTCTATTCACCCAAAAAGAAGTTGGTATGTGCCAGGTTAATCCGATCCGAAGTAATTGTGAGGTAGGTGGGGCTGAACCAGAATAGCAAAGGCATTGGCTGTGCGCAACCCCATTCGCATGCTGGCATGTGCTCTGAGACTCTTGCTCTTTCTCTGAACGCAACAAAGGACCACACTTTTCTCATGTTGGTGCGGCAGTCAATTTTCAGGTTGTATTGGATGCCAGTCCAATCGCTAATGGCCCACCACAGTTTCACAGTTTAGTTATGTCTCGACGGAGCCGTTATTATGGAAAGTCTGTTGTCCCTTCAACTCGACACCCTTGATTCTCATCGACAACGGTCCACGCCTTGCCGCAACAGAGGCCCTAGCGCAGGAGAATCCGCGCCACCTTTGGAAGTTCGTGTCGTCATCTGAGTCAAGGGGTACATGTCCCAAATGACCCAACGCCGATGTCATACCTGGACAACCATCATTAGAATTGTGATTCTCTTCATCTGTAGCCCAAAGACCTTGCATGATGGTGATCATGAGCACATGCGGTGGTGCATGCCGGCGTCAGTCACGTCTTTCAAAAAATGCTTTGATCAAGTCATAGGCCTAGGACGATCATGATCATATCCGCCGAAGACATTGTTCGTAACTGGATTTTGTGGTGTTCTTAGCATCTAGATCAGCCGCTTCATCTTCTGAGCTGTGCAAATTCGAAGATCACATACAGACCTGGTGAACAACCGGGTATTGATTCGTATCAAACTCGCTGGGAATTATCCTCGCTCTGTTTTCTTGATTTCTGGCGAATCCTCAAAGGCATCAGTCCGGGATATGCAAGATGATATTAAGCCCGAGGCAAAGTGAAGGTATAAATCATGGAACTCAGTGAACTTTAATCCCCAATCCTCAGCAGGTCCTGAGCTTCCATCCTGAGTCTAGCTGGTCTATTCTCTTGCCATGCTAATCCGAATCTCATCTCCTTGTCGTCATCCTCATGAAATTCTCTACATCTGTCGTCATTGCCTGCATCGCCAGTGGCGCCCTCGGTATTGCCATCGAAAGCCATCACAGACGGCCAACTTCTGCTGCTGGTCATTCCTCTCGACTTGACCGTACCAAATCGGTTAAAATCGAGACTGGTGAAAGCGCCACTCGCGTTGCTCATAGCGTAGATAACAAAGCCTACCACGCCCACCCACCGAACAATCAGCAGCTCCCTCACAAAGACAAGAGCGACTGGGTCGCAGAGCCACAAACGCAGGGATAAGAGGCACTTGTCACGTCCCAAGACGAGCGAGAAGGTGCAGACTGTGCCGGAGTTTGTGCCAATGATTTCCACACGGGACTTCCTCGACAATGACGAGGAGCCCCTCTCCCGTAACATCGATATCGAGGACGAGCTTTCGTCACGCACCTTTGGAGAGGACAGTGACCTTCTCGAAGGCAGCGACGAAGTTGCTAGCCCATCTACTAGTCACAAGGTGGACGTGATCAGCAAGGCAGCTCGTACTGCTTCCAGCAGAACTCATGCACATTCGCCGGAATTGCATCTTCGCGAACCCGATGAGCTTCTCGAACGTGGTTTCTACGACTCGGAGGCTCCCACGGCTAAAGAAGCCGCCAGAAAAGCTGTTGTCGAGAATCCCGCCATCAATGCACCTGCTGGCCCATCATCCACGCGCAATATCCCCTCGTCTCCGCCCGTAATCAACGATTCGGGGATGCATACACGCGAGGTCAATTTCGACTTTGTTGATGACATTGCAGGGCGCGCCTTTGACGCCGACGAGAACATTTCCTTACGCGACCTCTTCGAGCACGGCGCTGAGCTCGTTTCCCGGGGCTTCATTGATGAGAACGATCTCGAGGCGCGTGGCGCCATTTTGACAGAGCTCCGTAAAGGCGCAAGTGCTCTCAAGAAGAAAGTTCTTTCGAAACATCCCGGAGTGCAATACGAGAACGGTCATTTGCATGTCCTTTGGGGGGACAAGAAGATTCCTGTCCACTCTAAGGCCAAGAGTAAAACTGCACCGCATGCTTGAGCTCCTCAAGGATATTGATGCGTATTGGCGGCATGTATCTTCAATAGAGATTGAATACATATGCTTGGTTGACCAGAGTTCGCCCCTTCGCTTTCTTCAATTACGACTGATCCCAGGCCGATTTCGTTCGATTTGCACATCAACTTTCATATCTATCTCCATCATGATATTGTAACAACTCTTCGGACCGTTCATCAGTTTCTGTTCCCATCGCTTCGATCCAGCGTCTAGCGTGACAAATCTTTTCGCCAAATGAGCTCGTCCTCTTGCTGCCTCGGGGGTGGCACGTCGCTGCTCTGATGGACCTGTCCTATACTTACATGGATTCATATGGGAACAGCCTAAAATATGCTATGATAAGGGCCCGGGTACTGGTATGAGCCGCATCTTTCCGTGTATACAACAAGGACTCTTAACTTTTCCTCTGAGATCATGATCAACTTCGTCTTATCACCTTTTATTTAGCACACTCGACAAGCCCATGACCACGCATGTAATCTCCGCCCGCAACACAGGGTCCGACAAAAGACTACGAGACTGCTAGTAACAGGACTTCTGTGACGGGATACCCAATCCTCTCAATACTCAAAAAAATATGCTAAAGGCGGCTTTTCCTTCTTATCTTGAGTCTTGACACCGGATAGAAAGCCTCTGCATGCTTTTGGGAAGCTCACGCCGTCATAAGGGTCTGACGGCTTTACTCCCCGCTATGGTAACTTCAATTGAACGCACCCGTGAGTTTTTTTGCTTCTGATATTCCTGATATTAGCATGTTGATAGTGATTATGGACTCAATCCAGGAAAGAACAATCAGTGGACTCTGAGAGTTACACCTTGAATTAAAGTGACATCGTGATATATGGAGTAAGTTTACGAAAACTCCCTAGGTAAGAAGTATCAGATCATGGAAGGCTTACCTATGTCATATGTATCATTAAGAACCTATATCTTCATTTTCTCAGGGCAGCCACGGCAAGAAGTGCTAGTAGACCAAGATGAAACCACTGTTTCGAGCAAGGGGTCCTGTTGTCCTTGTTGCGTTACTGCCAAGGAAACTGATCATCTACAACGGTTTCAATCATGATGCATGATGCATGAGGTACATATATCGCCCGATTGTCGCGTACACACATGCGAGTACATATGTGAGTGACAAGTGGTGATGGAGAGGGAAACCCGTTCCGGGCCGGTCCACAAGTCGGATCATGATACCAATGATGGCGATCAGTCGGTGGCTGTACACGAATACCGCTGTCGCCGACTGATTGATCCATACATACTTTACCGTGATGTGTTCAAGTTACTTCCAGTTGAACCGAGACTATCGTGATGTCTCTGTCTTGAACAACGCCAACTTTCTTTCTTCATCGTGCTAATATCTGTATGAATCTGGGCCATATTGGAGGGATACACATACTGTATCGCCTCTAGTGATCCTCTTCTGCCATCATGTTTCGGTGCGGTAAACAACGGATCTTCATGAGATTGCCCTCAAAATCACAGAATCAGACCCTGGTTAACCTCGCCAAGGTGAGGGACACATGCGTCTGGGGTCATGGAGATCCAGGGGAGGCCGAGAGAGGCCGAGGGACGGGTATAAAACGCAGGTTAGTGGCACAAACGAACCCCCAACTCTCAGCAGGTTTCTGAGCTTTCACCCTACGTCCGGCCGGTCTGACGCTACATCCACTTACATTGACAACTCTTATTCATCCTTCTATCACCCTCTCTAAAGCATCATGAAGTACTCTACTGTTTTCGTCGCTGCTTGTATTGGTGGTGCTTCCCTCGCGACTGCCATCCCAGCTGGTGCCCGTCCCCATCCCCAACCCGAACCCAACACTCCACAGGTTCAAAACTCCGCTCTCCTTTCAAATCCCAAGCAAACCGTTCAGAAGGTCGGCCATAACAGCAAGCAGTTCGAAACCGCGGTCGAGGCTGGAGGAGGTCAACAAGTTGCCCAGGGCCACCACGCGGGCAACCTAGTCCATGCCGTCGACACTCAGCCCTCCAGCGTCGAAGAACCAGCCGTCGTTCAACGCATGGGCGATGGACCGCGCCGCCCACGCAAGGGCAAGGGCCCGCAACGTTTACCCAAGCAGTATGAAGAGGAGACTGCACCTCCTCAGACAGGCAAGGTAAAGTCCTCGACTACACATGCTGCGAAAGGCACTACCGAGCGTACGACACTGGACGAAACTGGCTCACAGGCTAACTCTGGTAGCTCGCTTCCCCCTTCGCTTCCTCCCTTACACTCCCCGGTCCGCCGTGAATTCGCTGACGAGCTGAACATGGAAGCTCGTGATCTCGACATCGAGGACCTTGAGGCACGCACTTTCGATGATGACGAGACTCTTTTCGGCCGCGGCTTCATTGACAATTTCAAGGCGAATTATCACAACCGTAAGGCAGAGGATCTCCAAAAGGAGGCCGCTAAGGATATGGCTCTCGCTGGTGTTTCATCTCAGCCACCTTCTGATGGTCAGCTGGAGGAACACGACCTCGTCGACTCCCTCACAGATGAGGTCGCAGCTCGCGGATATGACGACGCCGAGCTCAATACTCGAGAAGGATTCTTTGAATCCGCGAATGCCGCTGTAGACACTATCTTTCACGAGAAGCACGCCCCATCCGCCCCAGGCGTGGCGCGTAGCAGTCCAGCCTCCCTTGTTGGTGAACTCGGGGCTCGTGGAAATGACGAAGGCATTATCGAGAAAATCCGCAATACCGTAGGAGCGACTGTGGACACTATTAAACGCAAAAAGCATGCCTCATCTGTCTCGTCCGTCCCGACTGCCACCGACTCCTCTATGGTCACTGACTCCGCAACTGAAAACGCACCCGTCGTGGCTCGTGATCAGGACTACCTCGACTCGCGCGATCTTGAGGACTACCTCGAGTCCCGCGATTTGAGCGAGACGGAACTCTTCGAGCGTGACTATCATGAAGAGCTCGCGGCTCGCGGATATGACGACGCCGAGCTCGAAACGCGCGAGAATATATTCGAATCGTTCGGCCGTGGAGTAAGAGCGGCTGTGGATACTATCCAAGGCAAAAAGCCTGCATCATCTGTCTCATCCGTCCCGACTGCCACCGACTCCTCCTCTATGGTCACTGACTCCTCCGCAACTGAAAACGCACCCGTCGTGGCTCGTGATCAGGACTACCTCGAGTCTCGCGATATGAGCGAGACGGAACTCTTCGAGCGTGACTATCACGAAGAGCTCGCGGCTCGTGGATATGACGATGTTGATCTTGAGGCTCGTAACTTGCTTGTGGACGGTCTCAAGGGATTCTTTGGCAAGAAGTCCGCTCCGTCCGTTCACCACTCGATGGACACTTCGTCCGTTCATTCCTCGATGGACCCTAACGCGAACGCAAACGCAAACGCCAACGCACCCCCGGCTCAGCGTGACTTCGTTGACGAGGAGTACCTTAACTCCCGTGATTTTGAGGAAGACTACCTCGAGTCTCGCGATTTGAGCGAGACGGAGCTCTTCGATCGTGACTACCATGAAGAGCTCGCGGCTCGTGGATATGACGACGTCGATCTTGAGGCTCGTGGAATCTCAACTGAAGACGAGTCCCTGGCTCAGCGTGATTTCGTTGACGAGGAGTACCTGAACTCCCGCGATTTCGAGGAGGACTACCTCGAGTCTCGCGATTTCGACGAGGAGATCGGGCTCTTTGAGCGTGAAGAGCTTGACACGCGCGACTTTGAGGATGAACTTGATGCTCGTGATTTCGACATTGACGAGCTCGACTAATTGGTGTGTTGTCTTGTCTTCCTTGCATCTTGGATATGAGTCTGACTCTGATTTTACGCAGCACTTACCAACCGTTGTGCGTACATCGATAGCAGAATTATAGTCTTTTATAGTCAGATTTTCATGATGTGGATGTATGATATGAAAATGTAATCGTAATTGGATTGTCTGCGTCTTCTCGTCCGAGCAAGTTCTCAATACCACTAATAAGTCACTTAGTTTTACCTGGGTCAAGATTACGCGCGTCGATGTGACAAGGAAATGCCATAAACACACCCAACATCATTTACGCCTCCAAGTCGCACTCAAACCACGCATCCTAGAACGCCCTCGGCGAATCCACACCGCTACAGTCTCAACCAAAATCCAACGCTAGCCTCTTCGATATGATCTCTGTGGGCTGGCCTATGCGAGGCTCCAACGGCGTAAGGGCAAGGATTTGGGTGGTATGGAAGACGATGTGAGGCGTGGCTGCCGTCGTCGGGTGTGACGTCGGGGACTCGGCCGGAGTCTCTCGTTGATAGTTGACGAGGGCGGCCCGTCAGACAGAACACTATCTGCGAGAGGTGGGAATATGGGTCATGGCGGTGCGGAGAGTACGGGGAGGCGACGGGGAGGCGACTCACAAGTTTCTTACTGGCCATGTCTTTTTTTACCGAATCGCTTGGTCCCGGTCAATATTGAAGCTTTCAAGAAGGGCCCGTGCCGCTTGATCAAAGCTCCTCCTCAACCCATCCAAATCTTAATCAGCGGCCAGTTGATGGATTCATGTTCATAGCTGTAGCTTGTCCTTTGATCTCGAGATGGCGTTATATGACCCGTTCAAGTTGACGAAACAAGAGTGACAGACTGAGATGAGCAACACAGCAAGGCATTGGGAAGAAATGCTCAGAGGATCCTTTTCAGCAGAGGCCCGTTTCGTGTCTTTCAGTACTTGAAAGTTGTCGAGGTTGTGCTCAAGTGTAAACCGAGTGGATCAAGTGATGGCCGTCGGCATTCTTGACCCGACGCGATGGTAACATAACTCACATTCCTCTCTCACCACTAAGTTTGTTCCGTCTACTATGCCTCGTTCTCCCCCGGACGAGCTGACAACGACGGTATTCGATGCTCTTCACTCTCTGTCCCAACACAACAAGGCCAATTTTCTGCTCGACACGTCGTTGGCTCTCATCCAGGCGGGAAAGTGTGTATTGATCTGTAACCCCCATGGATCATTCCTGATGTTATATTTTTTGCAGATATGGACCTGAGGTTGAAAGTTACCTGGAAGTATATCTCAAGACTCCTAATCTGCCCAAGGGGGACATCGCACGCGCACTGCTCGCCCGCGGCAATGCTCGTAAAGCAGGTGGAGACATGCTCCTGGCAAAGGCACATCAAGGTAAGTTAAATCATTCCTCTAGTCAAAATACAGGCTTGGAAATTGCACCAGCGCGCTGATACATCGACGCGTAGACTTTCAAGCTGTGCTAAAGCTTGACCCCTCCAATCGCGAAATACAGCAACACATACG
>JAGGAR010016063.1:0-32785 GCA_017657315.1 Termitomyces sp. K1Ag
ACTGGGCATTCAACAAGCTGCAGTGTAATGCGTGTTGAGTTTCCAAGGACATGCATCGTTCCTTGATTGATTGGCTTTCTGCGAGCAATGCATCGATTTTTGCCCGCTGACTGGTAAGTCTTTCTCCGAAATCTTTCTCCGTGGCGTATGAAGCTGATTTCAATTCTTCCTTCTCTCGTTCAAGCGTTTTGACGTTTCCCTTCATAAATTCGATTTCCATCCAGTGATCTTGTTTCGTCTTTGCAAGCTGCGTGTTGAGAGACCCGATTTCTTTGAGAAGGGTATCAATGAGTAAATTGTTGGGCGCAGATGCCGAAACTGGGTCCTTGGGAGATTGTCAATTTGAAGATTTGAAAATGGTTGTGCACAGCACTTACTGGGAATGGTCCTCGACCTTCCTGCTTTTTCTCTTCCTTCATCTGCGAAATTTGATCACGGAGTCGTGTGTTTTCGCGTTCGAGGTCATGCTTCTCCTTCCTCCACGCCTCGCTTTCCCAGAGGTGGGCCGCCTCTTTCAGATTAGTTTCGTTTTTGTCGTTCTGTAGAGATCGAATTTGACGTTTATTGAGTTGTATTTCGCGTCGTCGATCTTTGATAACCCGCTCTAACGCTGTGACTTGGTTATTCTGTCTTTCGGCAAGATCTCGCAAGTATTCCGACTTGGCAGCTAGGGAGGCTAGGAGGTCGTCTCGTTCCTTTCGCATATCATGCACAGCTTTCTCTTGATCGTCCACTCTACTTCTAAGTGCGTCAAGTTCAGGCTGAGTTTCACGCCTTGCCGATTCAGCGGCCGCATTTTGGGCATTCCTGAGATCATCGCACTCGAGCGTAACAGTTTTCAGAGCATGCAAGATATCCTTGTACGATCTCATTGTTGGTGTGGTGTTCTCGGCTCTTTGGAAAGACACCTCCGCGCTGGGCCCAAGAATTGACGCATCCACGGTTTCCATTGCAATCAATGCTATGTGGTAGCTTGAATGAGACTGTACTGGACTCCCTGTACATACCACTTACCCATGAGGGGAGTTCGATATGTCACAAACCCAGTATTCTTCGTTGTGACTTCCACGCTATGTGGTCGTTGATAAAATTCACTCGAACAAGTCTCAATGATATACCCACCCGACTATTGGACCAACGTCTAACTATATCAATGAGACCAGATCAGTATGCAGGACGCACGAATTTTGATAGGGATCACCTTCTCAAAAAGCACCTTTAATGTCTCCTTCGTAATTTCAGGACTTAAATTCTATGTCCAATAAACTACTGTTTTCCACGTACATCAATGGGTCCCACATACCGTGCATATCAACTTGCTGGGTTCGTATGGTCGAAGCTCCAGCCTCGCCATACAAGACTCAACTTTCTGTGCCTCTGCTTCATCCTTAAAATGAAGAATGCCTTCGGTTCCTTGACTGATTTCTACATATACCACAGGACCAAACGGTCGAATGGAATTATAAAGCTCCGAGACAGTCATTCCCTGTGGAAGGTGCTTAACTATCCGACCCACGTAGGGCATAGATTGGTCTAGAAGACGCGTTTTAGAAAGCATTAGTCGTGCTTCGGGTACAACGCCAGGAATATGGCACAGTTGAACGGTAGCGAACGCTTTCTCGGCTGGTATTTCGCAGTTCCAAAGAGAAATAAGTCACTTAGAAGAGCCCCAATAGAATAGACTTCACCTTCAGCTGGTAGGGCATAGATTGGTCTAGAAGACGCGTTTTAGAAAGCATTAGTCGTGCTTCGGGTACAACGCCAGGAATATGGCACAGTTGAACGGTAGCGAACGCTTTCTCGGCTGGTATTTCGCAGTTCCAAAGAGAAATAAGTCACTTAGAAGAGCCCCAATAGAATAGACTTCACCTTCAGCTGCCGACATGAACTCGATTAATGCAACTAGGCGTGTGACTTGGTCCGATGTTGAAGGTTCTCGATAGAGGCTGGCAGTAACAATCATGTTGCACTGTCTGAAAGCTTGCTCAATGTTGAGGTAGCTGATATTCGCAGGGAGATTGTGGGCATAGAGAACAGTGCGATCTTCATGCATGGTCTCGCGCTGGAACTGAAAGTCCATATTGGACACGTTAAAGACACTTGTGGCCAGAAATCGTTGCTAGTGGTACTCGTTAAAGTCCCTCCGCGACAGAAGGTAAGACAAAATGAACATCAGATCTACTTTCGGACTTTATGGGTATGTACAAAGAAGCATCGCGTCTTCGGCACGAGGCGTATCACATTTCCCTTCATAACAAGCTAAGGCCCATGATCTGCAATTGATGTTCTAGATTATGGCGAGAACAGCCCTCGTTGCCCCAACCTCACATCGAAGAAAACACAGTCACAGAGCCAAAAGTTTCGATGAACAAGCACGTGGAGGATAACGTGAACGGTTGTGACCCGACGCGTCCGTCACGTCCTACGCGGCCTAGCTGTTCAAACTGACACCATCGTGACACACCGACGGACGGTTATCTTGAAATGGCACCGCAATCTTCCAGAGGGAAAGGAAAAATCCCATTATCTACCGTCAACTTGGTAAAGTTCGATACGGAGGCATCGAGTGCAACATCGTCACAAAGATTTGATCCTCTCACTGCAGTATTTCTTTCTCATTTCTCTGTTAATCTTTTCTGAAATCTCAATTAGTTCAAATCCCAAAGCCTGAATTCAAAAACAGCAACCGGGACCGGGCTTTCTGCTTCTCAACGTTTACCCAAGTCATCTCAGAGTTCTTACAAGGGCAAGGCAAAAGCCGGCGTGGAGGCAACCTATGTACAATCCAGCGCACAAGGAGATCAAGTTGGTCTGTTTGATGCATGAATCTTCTTGATTACTTCCTCTGACATGTTTCTGTCTCTAGACGACAGGATGTGGGTTGATATCTACGAACCAACGACAGAAGTTAGTGTGATTATCCTTCGTCAGAATGGCCCTATGACCTTTAATAGGCAGAACTAGCAGTACACAAACGAAAAGTGGAAGACGTGCGACGATGGCTATTGGAGGCCTTTGAGGGTGGACCTTCTGGGAATTTGAAGAAATATCGAGTAAGGGCCTTCCTCTCCTGTACCCTTCATCAGCTACTTATGGTGTATCACAGCGAATACTTGCGTTAACTGGACCAGCTGGTACAGGTAAGACTGCCACAATTCGTGTTCTCGCCCGAGAAATGGGATTTGATATCATGGAGTGGAGGAATTCAGTTGGGGAGAAAAATCACTCAATGTTCGGTTCGAAATACCACTCTCTATCCTGGATTTCGCTGAGTTTTTTGTGCTTATCAGATGATTTAAACGACGCGAGCTCTTCGTCTGGCTACTATCATCACGACGGCGAAACCCTCTTTGCTAAATTCGAAGCTTTCCTGAACCGAGCATCAACCTGCTACAATCTGTTCTCCGATCCGATTTCAAAGGCCGCGGACTCTGCATCGCAATCATCGCAATCTTCTGTTCTGGCTCCCAAGCGCCATGTAATACTCCTTGAAGATCTGCCGAACCTTCTGCACCCTACAACTCAATCCCAATTCCATTCCGCTCTCCAAGCTCTCGTAACGCTCCCCGTGTCAAATCCTCCCGTTCCCGTGATTGCCATAATTAGCGATGCCGGTGTACGAGGCGAAGTGACCGACGAGCGAATGGCTAGTGGCGGGGGTTGGATCAAGGCAAAAGAAGGAATTGTGGATATCAGAACCGTCTTTCCCAGAGATCTTTTAGGTGGGCCGTTCGTTACTCAGATTAGGTACTGCTTCCCAATTTCATTTTGCGAGCGTTCGCTGATGAGGCTTTACAGTTTCAATCCAATTGCGCCGACTCTCCTCACAAGAGCGCTCAAAGCCCTGGTGGATACTCATTTTTCAGAATCTTCGCACTCGCCGCCAACGAGAGAAGTTCTTGACGCTATCGTCGAATCAGCAAACGGAGATATAAGAAGTGCCATCATGGCGCTTCAATTCGCCTCCGTCGTGGAAATGACCAGCAAGACTCGAAAGAAGAGAGCAAGTGATAAAGGCAAGATAATCGTGCTGGAGTCTGTGACAAGACGGGAACAAAGTCTCGTTCTATTCCACTTGCTGGGCAAGGTTTTGTACAACAAACGTCAGTGCGATCCATTCCTTTTCGTTTACGCTATTGACGCGTTCTCTCTGCAGGGAAAGGAGATCCTCCTAGCTCCTCCGCTAGCGCAAAGGATGTACAAAAGGAGAAAATGGCCGATGCCCAGCTCAAGGATCCCCTTCAACTTCCTCCTGATTTCAAGGATCATGAAAGAAGAACAAGCAGGATCAACGTTGATGTAAGCGCGAGTTCGAATATCGTGATAACATGACCTTGTAATGACAAAACCTTTTACAGGCACTTTACGCTGACTCACCTATTGATTCATCCCTATTTTCGTTATACATTCATCAGAATTATCCGCAGTTCTGCGATGATATAGAACAATGTGACGGTGTAGTCGATTGGTTGAGCTGGATTGATTCCAGTGGTGGCGACGCGGTGAGAATTTACTGATTTCGTTTGATTTCGTTGTGTTAATATACGTCATGTCCAGTGGTACCAAGCAAATCCTCATCAATTCCATCTCCTGACTCTAGGCACGATACACCCACTGCCCTCCCCCGTTACCCGCCGTTCACAGACAATTACAAAACCTTTGTTTTTCGAGTGCTTACAAAGGGAGAAAAATGCATGGGAAGGTGTGAGGGACGCTCGTGGTTGGGTACTGGGCGACGGAACGGGTCAAGTGGGCTGTTCACCTCCAGTCTTTGAGGTGCTGGCTGACACTGAATGCAACAGACCAATTTGCGAAGCGGATGGAGCCACTCTCAGGTCGCCACTGAGCTGGGCGGTGTACTGAATGCTCGAGATCAGGTGATGGGAGGATCTCTCCCACGTCCACCGAGTTCTCATCGGCTCTTCTCGAGCCTCAGGTTTTCATTGGGGTCTCAATTTGGGTTCACACAAAGTCTTGATGAGAAGGATGTTGAGATTCCTCGGGTAGACGGCGAGGACGATGCTAGTCTTTGGCTGCCTCGACGCGATGTGGAGAAGGAAGGCGGATGGTTGGAGAGCGACGATATCGAAGAATTTTGATCGTCGAGTTTTTGCTTTTTGTTCGTTTTTACGTAGGGAAGGGTAAGTTTTTGATCTTCTGTCATCCCGTGAGTTTCATGATCCTACCGCGTACCCTTCAGGCTCAAACGCGGAGCCGCAGGTCCTGTCCTCACATTAGTTGGCTTGGACGGAAGCCTTCTCTTCCGAAATTCCTCTCCATCAGGCCGAACCCTAAGGTGAACTTAGGGTAGATCATAATGCGGCCATGCTGGCCATTTGCTCAATACAATATTTTTGACAGAGCACGGACATCCATTTCTCGACATCGCATTTGAAGGAACTTCGTGACTCGATCGTTTACAAGCATAGAAGTACTAGTCGTTAACAATCAATAATCTTTGGTAACCAGTGTTCACTGTTATAACCCGCCCTTCGGATCACGAACGCATAGTCTGCGACTCGCGATTACCGCGACAGAATTCTCCTGTGTCATCTCGCATTATTATTCAGTACATAAAACAGTGAACCTACTATCAGAAACATTACAGACTACATAATTTGCAACGGTACATTATATATCATTATAACGACTATGAATAATCGGAAATCTACGGTAGGTAGGGTACGCAACGCGTTCTTGACTATCTGTAAAATAGTAGATGAAAGTGTCAAATCATAAAAGAGAAAAAGGTCAGAACGTCACCGAGGCTAGAAGGGATGCTTATCTTCGAGCGCGATTAGAAGTTTCTGGCGTCAAATCAACATAGTTCTGTAGAGCCGGGATGCATGCAGCAAAGACCTTCAGAAGGTCTTTGACATATCCATTGGAGGATTCTTGAAGAAGTTTCAGCGTCACGAGTCCCCAGGACGCATAAAGAGCACATTTTTCTCCGATCTCATCTACAAATAGCCTCTGCGATATAGTGTACAATCAGAATGTGAAGTCATTTGATTCAAAGATATGCTCACAAATTTGTCCTCTTCGGAATGCACGGGATAACCAACACCCCGTCTATAAGCGGCAGTGGCGACAATCTCACCGAACGCTAGCTCGAGAAGTCCAAGCTGAGGAATCCTTGTAGCGAGTAGCTCGAAAAGGGCAGGACTAAGATACTTAAGCCTGAGACGAAGTTGTTTAAGTCCATGTAAATATTCATACGCGTCCAGAGCTTTAAGGATAGCTTTAACCTCGTCATAGGTCAAGGCCCGCTCTGTGAGAGTCAAAGACTCGAGTGCGTGAAGTTCGAGAAACTTCATCAAAGGTGTCAGGTCCGCCATAATCGGTCGGATTGCGAGGTGAAGATGATGAAGATGGAGATAAGGGGTCTGTAGATGTGCAAGAGTATTACGAATCCAGAATTTAGATTCCGGATCTGCGGGCGAGTCGACAGGTGAACAACGACTTGCGCTCAGGCGCAAATGTTGAAGTGTATGACGGTGTTTGTTGAGAAATTTGACGACTTCATCGGGGGACCGGAGATGAACACCGTCAAATGGAATGGAAAGAGAGAAACTTCGCAGGCGAGGGAACGTTCCAAGCATCGAGAAAAAGCGATCGAGCTTGAGCGACCGGGAGGGCACGCGAGAAGATATAGATAACGATTCGAGGCTCCTGAGGAGGTTATTGACAAATACAACGAACGAATCGAAGATACGGTCAATTTCCTCCTCCGACTTCTTCGTTGTACATAAATCAACGCTCAGAGACTGCAGGCTAGGCAAATGAATGGACGGAAGTGTATGCAACAATTCCGGAGGTACGTCAAGTGCGAGGCTGCGAAGATTCCTCTTGATGCGTGAGAGGACAGGGCTGAGAAAAGCACGGTATAATTCCGGGTGATAGGCCCGATCGTCCTTCCACCCCAGAGAGTATGTATAAAGGTTTGGCATGGCAGAAATAGCATCGGTAACACGTCGTATATCTTTCCTTAACCATTTCTGTACTTGCTGCTCCAATTGTCGATGAACGGATTTAGGATCGAAGAAACTGCAAATGGAACCACATAGACTTGCGCCTCGTTTGAACGAAGGCTTCGAAGATGGCTGGAACAACCATGGTTCTATATTGACTTCATGAACAAAAGCTCCCGAGCTAGGGTCGCTGTGTTTTGAAGTCAGGGTGTTAAAAGTATTGCACTTATCATAAATGACATGCCTAAGGTGTTGCAACAACCGTTTCATGTGCTTGTCGTGTTTGGAGAACGTAAGGACCTCATAGCGAGCAGCGATAGCAATTTTCAAGAAGCTGCTATTAACGCCATAGAGACTTTTGACGTCGTCACGGGGGAGGAAGGTAGAGATGTGGAACCAGACGTCATAAGGTATCCTTTCAATTACTGTTCCCATTCAGATGGGAGAACTCGAAAGTGTTACTGAGCGGTTATGAGGGGAGCTTGAGATCGAGTTCTTCTCGCAGGTTTAAGTAGCAAATTAGAGATTAAAGCGGGCCGGCAGTGATGGACCTGACTCGAATGACTCGGGCTGTGCTGCGCACGAGTTTGCCTCGTGTTCTCTGGACCTGGAGCTTCTACATCATAATATCTCTACGTCCAACAACCACGGTCGGAAAAAAGGGGTATGGAGAAGAGGACATCGATGGAGCTGTGCTGTGCACGTCCTCACCTCGTGTCCTCTGGATCTGTCTTCTACATATCCCCGCGTAAAAACAATGGCTGAAAAGGGGTAGGAAAGGAACATTGATATATCCTAATTGAAGAGTCAGGCCAAACGATTTGTAAAATGGTGTACAACGAGACCACCGGACCACACGACGTCAGAAGTTCCTTTTGGTTCATACCCTGGATTTATACGAGTGAAAACAGTACCATCGGACGAACAGAATTTGAAGGGAAAATGAGAGAGACACAACTATAGCGACCTTTGCCGTTCCCGTTCCGAAACTTCATAACCTGTACATATTAGACGGATCTCCAGAACGCCCTTCTAAGAGAGAAACGTGATTCTTGGGACAGCTGATTGGTAAACGGGGTCGGAACTGGTCGAGAGGGGACATGGGAGAACGGTTCGATATATGGGTGTCGGGGTTGGTGATTTGAGCGCCGTCGATGCGTTAACAAGTCCGCGGACGTGTACAGTCAGTAGAAACCTTGTACAAACTCCGTGCATGTCTTACCTCGCGGCTTGTAGCCGTGTCAGCATTGAATATCGAATATCGAAGCTTGAAGCTTGAAGGCTGTGAAGCTTGTGAATGTAAGGCTGTGCCATGCTGTATGTATGAGAGGCCGTATTTAGGCGAGTAAAACCGCTCTGGGTTCCAAGAAGACAAGCGGACTCCGAAATGATATGTAATCATCGGGACAGCTGTGGAGCACGCACAGCTGTAAAGCGCACTTATTTCTGCAGCCTATCACAGTTTAAACGTGCGCGGGATGGTTCAACGTTCAGAACAGAAGGAGATGAAGCATGGGGCTCAATGGATGAGTTGGTCATATAGATATCGTAAAGCTGGCGTCCCGTATACGTCCTGATGGTTCGGATCCTCTGCTGTCTGGATTTAGTTGAGTATATGTCAGTCGCCCCCAAGGGAGTAAGAGCCATTTTTGCCGGAGGATAGCCAGCGCTAAGAGATTGAAAATGCTTGCTGGCTTGATTACGAAGAAGCCAACTGAGAACAACGCGTACTTATTTGGCATTCAAATGACAGAAGTCTATCCAGTAAAAAAAATGAGAAGACTAAGGTCGATTTGACATTGACTCTTGAGGGTTTTTGGTAATATGGTTGGTTGGTTGGTTGTGATTACACGGTATGAGCGTCCAAACGTTCTCCAGTAAGTATACTATGCGCGTATTTCGGAACTTTGATGATCTGTGCCGTATCTTCGGCCGTGGCTAATCTTCCCATGAAGAAGACTAATCTACTTTCTCTCGAACATATGAATGCATTCGATAGTTTCAAAACCCAACGTTTCATGATGAGTTCGAGTCATCAGAGCAAAAGAAGGAGCAAGATAGACTCTGAGTACGGACTCAGACGGTCAAAGAATTGATCCGGAGGCCGCATGGTGACAACTGTGACCCGACGCAGACGAGCGCATACGTGACACATCGCGTTGCAGCTCTGACAAAGTTCGATCTCTAATATAATCATCATGTCCACTGCAAAAGCACGTTCTGCCCATGCGCGTGCTATCCTAGGACAAGAGCTTTATGACCAGCTACCGAATACCAAAGTTTTACTTGTTGGTGCGGGAGGTATTGGATGTGAACTGTGTAAGTCATTCATTTTTTACATTTTTAGCCACAATTGAGAGGATTTCAGTGAAGAATATCGTCCTAGTTGGTTTTGGAAGAATCACTTTGTTGGACTTGGATACGATTGACTTGTCCAATCTCAATCGCCAGTTTCTATTCAGGAAAAAGGATGTCAAGCAAAGCAAAGCGCTGGTGAGTATCTCGTGCGGTAGTTATTGAGCATATGGCGCGGCCTGCAGTCCCGACATTCTCATGGTCATCGTGTCTATCTCTGTGGACTCACTGAGATTCTGCCTGTCGATCCCTCTTTGCTATTCTTTCTCGGCACTGCAGGACGATGGCCGTGTGTTTACATGTGCGGGTGGGAGATACGGTCACAGTGATATGAGCCAGAGGAGATGGAGGGCAATGGACAGGAGATGTGGATGAATTTATTTCCGTTGAGCTCGTTCATTTTTGCATCTCTCCTGGCATGGATAAATATTCTAATGTTCTCTCAAAGATAGCTGCACAAACAGCAGCGCCCTTCAACCCCAACGTCAGCTTAAATCCCATTCACGGGAATATCAAAGAACCACAATACGACATTCCTTGGTTCCAGCAGTTCGATATCGTCCTCAATGCATTGGATAACCTTGGTCAGTGTATGTCTTGGGTTCCATCATCCGTTTAGCTCACAATACACAGATGCACGGAGACATGTCAACAAAATGTGTATGGCTGCACAAGTCCCACTCGTAGAATCAGGCACAGCAGGTTACCTAGGCCAGGTTCAGCCTCTCCTTAAGGTCGGTCTCAGTATTTTCCATGATGACCTATACTGATTTTTTCCAGGATCATACCGAATGCTTCGACTGTATCCCAAAACCAACACCCAAGACATTTCCCGTGTGTACAATTCGTTCAACGCCAAGTCAACCAATCCACTGCATTGTGTGGAGCAAAAGTTATCTCTTGGGGTAGGTAATTTTTTTTTTCAGTTATAGTCTCGCCTTATACACTCATAGGCAATTATTTGGCGAGGATGAGGATGCAATTGGAGAGCTTGACACTGCAGAACAACAAGGGGAGAATGGTACACACTCCAGCTTAGAGTTATTTCACATACTCACCCCCCTCAGCTCAGGAGATTGCCACCCTACGAAAAGAAGCTCAGGCATTCAACAACGTGCGATTTGCCCTTCGCTCGACGTCCCCCAAGATCTACCAGGACGCCGCCAAGCTCGCCTTCCAAAAGGTGCGTCCTGATTGATACGCTTTGACGATGTGACTGCCCTTTAATTACAGGTCTTCAACGCCGATATTAACAATCTCCTGGTCATGGCTGACATGTGGAAATCTCGAGCACCGCCGACGCCTCTTGACTTCAACGCGATCTTAGACGGGACTTTCATACTCAGAGGCGAAGGTACTTCGAAGAATGGAGGCGGTGCCACTGATCAAGTCGACCAGAGTGCGACTTCGATTGCTGGTGTCAACGGGAACGTAAGTACGACCCAAAATGGCGCGGGGCTTAAGGACCAGAGGGCCTTGTCATTAAAGGACAATGTTGAGTTGTTCGTTAATAGGTCAGTCGACAACATCCTAATTTGCCGAACTTGTCTGATTATCATGTAGCACGAACCGATTGGCCGCCCGTCTTCGAAGCGGTAGTGAGACGACAATATCTTTCGATAAAGATGATGACGATACACTTGACTTCGTCACGGCTGCATCGAATCTTCGGTCTGCAGCATATGGTATCAACAGGCAAACTCGCTGGGAAGTGAAAGGTATTTCCTTCGTCGTTCTCGCAGAACACGGACTGAAGCACCCGCAGAAATGGCTGGTAACATCATTCCAGCTATTGCTACTACAAATGCCATCGTCTCAGGCCTGATTGTGCTTCAAGCACTGCACCTTCTGCGACGCAACTACTCCGCTCTGCGCAATGTCCATCTGCAGTACAAACCCTCTGTACCCCTCAGTACCATTACTCTATCGAAGCCAAACCCTGGGTGTGGAGTGTGTCGGGACACATATGCGTTGGTGCTGTGCGATCCTAGTCGTGCCCTCCTCGGAGACATTGTCAAGGGTGTCCTAGGTGCAAATAGTGCCCGGGAAGTCAGCGTGTACGAGGACAAGAGAGTACTTAGCGATCCAGACTGGGATGACAACCTAGAACGGACACTGGAGAGCCTGAATGTCACACGCGGGAAGTTCTTGTCGATTGTTGATGAGGAGGGTGAATGGGGAACCATCACGATTGGACTGAGTGTATTGCCGTACGTACTCTCTCCGCGTTACTTCTGTCGAGGTCAACTTATTTGTATCGACTCACGTATAGCCCCAATCACCCCATTGATGCCCCACCCTATATTCTTCCATCGCCTCTCCCTCAGCCAATTAAGAAGCCAAGATTGCCGCCGGCAGAACCAACCCCTGCCACCCCAGAGCGTACCTCAAAGAAGCGTTCGCTACCTATTGATATGGACAGTGATATCATTGATCTAGCGCCAACACCAAAGCGTCTAAAGCCCGACCCAAATGGCACTGCGAAGGGCCAAGAAAGTCCAAGCAAACGACGTAGGCTGGAGGAGGAAGGTCTGCTACTCGTGGATGGGCCTGGCTGTCGAAAGTCTGAACCATATTAAGTGCAGATGTGCCTGCATCACGCGACGTTGTGGTTACTGTATGAGTTCTGTTGGTAGGGATACACCTTGGTGTCATCATTGCGATGATAGGAGTCGGTATCGGTATGCACGTCAATAGTTTTGAGAACGTTCAGCTGAGTTCCAGTCTCGATGTGAGTCTTGAAATCTATGGGCCGGGTAGTGGTACCACCAATCGTCCTTGTTGCATGCGTGCGTCCAACGGAAATGCTTTGCTTTCCGGAAGAGCCAAAACGACGCTGTCCTGAATCCACCAAGCGTGAGACAAGACCCACAATAACCGCAAGGTTGCAAACAAGCAGAGACACGCATTGCTAAACTCTTGTTGTAAGCAAATCATCAAGATGCAACAACATCGACAGACCTCAATGATTGCGACAAACACTTCATCCAAACCGCCAACGCGAAGAACATAGTAGGCATGAACCAAGCTCGCGATGGTGGTCCCGATACTTGAGGTAAAGACGATAAAGAGCCGATTACGTTGAGAGCGCGAAACCTCCAAATTCCACAAGAGCCGGAGCGGCGCTGCGATCAGAACAGAGTCGGCGTAAATGTCACCTTTTAGTCATGGTCATGCACCGTCACGGACCAAGTATCAGAGATATTTCACTCACTAATGAGCTGAGCAATGGCAACATTCCGGCCAAGTGCGCATTGTGGGGCTGGGCTATCCTGTTTCAAAATCATCAAAAAATGCACAGACTGAGTAAACTGTAATCAGCGACAGATTACCTTCCATAAGGGTTCGGTCTCACAGACCCAGAATACTTGGGCAAAAAGGACAAACCAGACAATCAAGAACGAGACGGAGAATGCATAGAGAATCTTCTTGAGCTGAGAACCTTGGGGGGTGATGCGAATCACAGAAAACAGTATTGACATCCGGGCTGTCCTGCAACGCCACGACCTTAGACAAAGTATTTGAAATTCAATAAGATGGAACTATACCAAACAATGCCGTAAAATCCCTGAGCAAGTATATAATACATCGCCACTCGAGTTGGATGCGACAGATGAGCTAAACATATATTTTGCGGTCAGTTCATAAATCATTAGATATAACAATATCATACTTGGGTCACCGAGATGGATAAAAAGAGCGACTACGAAAATGATAAGGATGCTCATGGAGAACGCAGCCCAAGCATCATCAAATCCGAACCGCTTTAAACGAAAACGTTCGAAGAGACGGATAAGTGTGACTACAGCAGCAAGAATGGGGCCAACTAAGCCAAGGACTATGGAAAGGAAGGTAGAGGAGTTAGCTGAGTTACAACACAGGTTCAGGATTGGAGCTTGTACCTTTAACATCGTATACTGTGATTGAAGAAGGGGTCGTCATCTTTCTTAGGGAGGACTTTTGTGCAAACTGCGAAGGAAAACAAGTCCTAATAAAGCACCACCTGAGATTGAAATCATAACGGAGAGGTTGCCTTTCCAACGGTATCGTTAAGGAAAACCCATCTTGCTCTAATCCTTCTATGGGAAAGAGAGTCTGCATAAAGTAACAAAAATTCGTCGCAAGGTACATACTATTCCTGATGTCCGCTCACCTTCGATCTTCAATGCCATCGCGATGATTCCATTTGTGCAATCACGTCAGAATCCCCATTCTGCTGTCTAGAACGACAAGTGTGATCGGTTGATTGCACTTGCTGGTTGGTCCCGTGCAAACAGTCGGGGCCCGTACGATGTACTACAACTTCGGTATGACGGGCTCTATACTCCGACAGTGGAGTGGGAGATGCTCCTCGTGGAACCGGGAGATGACCAGAGGCAATGGCCGTATACCTCCCAGGCTGGGCGGCGGGGAAGAGTGGCGCTGGTTAGGCGCGGCGAAGTGGACCAACTGCCAAACTGCAATAAACTTTTCCAGATGTCCTCTTTGACAGATAGCTATGTATAGCGGAGCAACGTCAAAAAAAAACGCTAAGTGCCAGAAATTTCAAAATGCCACGCTTGTACAATGTTCAAGCGAAGTTCAGCCAAGCGAAGATTATTACCTAATTACACAAGTAAAAGTGTCGCCGAACTTGAGTGCTGCCAGCTTCTTCATTTCATCAGATCTTGATTGAGCGCCGAGCAGACATAAGTAGGTAATATTCTTCAAGTCGGTTCTACATTCTCCACATGGAGACTCAAGGCCATACGGATGTCAATGGCATGTCTCTCGGTGTCTGTCATGGTACTCATTCATTGCTCCTTTCAACCGATTTCACATATAATGTCATAGAATATCATCAGGCATTTCCAAGTTGCTACAAACCAACGCGTGATATTGGCAATCCATCAAAGATTCATAAAAGATGCGTGTAGCCTCACAACTGACATTTCTAGTATCTAGTATACCCAAGACGATGATGCATCGTCTCAATGTGAATGTATATTTTGTGCGCGTATCCCAAAAGATCTCGTCAAGAAGCATGCACACAGCATTTTCACATTAACTCCAATAGGATTTTCCGGAGTCCATACGCCTGACACGATATGACTTATGCTCCAAAACATCTGGATCCTGTATTTAAGCCTCGGCAAGATCATGCAGGTCAGCCTCACTACGTTCAATGTTGTCGTCACTCCGATACTCTTTACTTCGTCCGGCGAGCCTTGCACTCCACGCGCGTCGAGAATTGACCACTCGAGCTGACGTTCGGCCGCAATCGTCACAAATACGGCTCCCTGCTCTACCGTAAGCCAGAAATTGAGATGGAACCAGTATTGATGCATGATGATGCTGATAATCTTGTCAGGTTTGCTAAGTTCAAAGCCACAGAGTTGCCCAAGCCCGCTCCTGCACCTCGTAATGATATCTACCAGCTACCAGTGAATAACGAAGAGATCGCGCGACTTAGTTAGTCCATCGCTCGCTCCTTCTTCTTCCCTGATTAGCCTGTAATCTACACAGACAACCAGCACGTTCTGCTTAAGATGCTCATCGGTGGCAACTATACACCCCCGATTTCAGAACATCTTGCCTACCAGCCTGGTAAAGAGAAAGCTATCTTTGACCTCGGATGTGGCACTGGTGCTTGGTGGGCTAAGCTTGGACTGGGGATTTTCTTTTCGTTACTAATGTTTAAGACGTTGGTTCACTAGGGCAACGGATATGGCTACAGAATTTCCTCACTGCACTGTCGTTGGAGCTGATGTTGCTCCTATGGACTTTGGGTATGCTATCAGCATCCTGTTGCCAATGAAAATAGTAATTCTTTCTTGCGCAGCCTTGGAATGACAAATCTTAGAATTGACACCGTAAAGAAGGCCTCTTTTTCCGATCGATCTGGAGTCTAATTCTAGTTTCCTGTAGTGTGATGCAAATAAGGGTCTCACTCTGTATCAGAACGAGCAATTTGACCTCACTAACGCTCGCATGATTGCTATGGGTGGGATATCCGACTTCCGCCCCCCGAGCTCGACACTCAATTTCTTTTACAGGTATCACAAGTTATCCTTCGTTGATCGGGGAATTCTTACGTGTGCTCAAGCCTGGAGGGTACCTTCAACTACAAGAATGGGATTTCTTTGTTGTCAATGGGGAGAAACGTCTTGTTGGGACTGAAAGCTGGTTTGGACGGTGGTGCGCAGCTTTGCGCCATGGCCTAGCCTGTCGTGGCGCGGGTGTGAATGTAGCCAACAGTCTAGACGAGATGATCGGCGCGAAAGGCTTCGGTTCTATTCAACAACAGGACGTATGGATGCCCATTGGACCATGCTTCCCAAAGGGTTGATCTGATCTTCACTTTATCTTTTGTTGTCCTTCTGACTGCAATACTTCACAGACACAGCAGATGGAATTCGCCTCAATCTGGTCGGAGAATTTATGCGTGAAAATGTCAAGGTCAATTGTCCCGTTGCGATTCAGTATGTCAGCCTGATCATTAAACTCTTTATAGGCTTTCATCAAGGGGGGAAGAACCTTGATCGTAGGAAGTGGTATGCCTCTAGATGAGTATGATCATCTTTCACATGCGGCCACCAAAGAAGTCCAGGACGTTACACTCCCTATGTATCTACGTTTGCACTGCGTTACGGCACGCAAGCAGTAACTTAAATTTGTCGTTCTTTTTCATTCAGACAGTTAGGACCAAGCATGTGGTTATTGCTCCATGGAGTTTATTCTTGAGCGTGTGATGCCGTGCAATGCCGTCGATAAGCTGAATAATTTGAGATTTTAGGCTACCAACCCCCTGGCTCCAAAATAGAATGGGGTTGGACACTTGACACCTATGAACAACAAAGACCAGTCACATAGTTTGCAATACGTCGGTTGTGAATTTGACACGTTTTACGGGCATGACTCAACGCGGAAAAATCTTTTACCACGCGCCGACTATTCGATGGCATGGAATATGTGAAACTTGCAATGAATAGAGCCGAAGTCGGGGTATTTACGAATTCTCAGTCAATCGTAGTCAAATTTAGCAGAGTTCGCGTAGCGCGCCACTTATCCAAGGGGATGGGATGGGATTTGATAGCAGTCAGAAACAGGCTATCTACTTCTTATGTGGGCGTGATCAAAATAGTTTCAGCAATAGCCAATCAATAATTCTGAAACAACTGATCTGCAAACTACTCAGCAGGTGTGGGTCGAATTCAGACGCACATGATACAATTTGGATCATGTTTTTGATATCTCCAGTCTTGGTGTCATTGACGTTCGGTGACAAGCGACTGACAGATCTCTGCATACCATATAGTAGCATAAAAATGGTTCGAAACTTTTATATACGTATCCTGTTGGATTGTGTTGACAAGAGCAAAGTTGACATTTACTATACTAACTGCTTAAGTGCGACGGAAGCCTCTTGTATCCTTCGTTTTGTGGTTACCTAGAAAAGCACAGCACAAGTTGCCAATGACGACCTGCCATTTGAACATCAACCTGTTCGACGTTTCCCAACCGACTCCAACGTATGGTCAAACACAGAAGATCCGAGTCGTTACTACTAACTTATAAAATTCTTCCTTACGCGGCCCTCATACTCATATCAAACTCTACTCATGTCGATAACCCTGGTATACATCAAATAGTGGCCCAGCTGTAAGAGGCAGACATTGGCACTTATTGGAAGTGTAACAACTCGAACATGCCATCTGCGCCACCAGCGATTCATATCAATATCTTATCAACACTAGAGATCTAAAAATATGTACATGTGCCAGCGTAGAGTTAACAGGGAGAAAGTCTCCTAGAGAGCGTGGTACAACATTGAATGCTTCCGAAATCCAATAGGGAGGAGTGTGTGCGTTCATAGCGAGGACGGAATCAGGAGATTTACATAACCCTAAAAGAACCATGAAAGCTCAGACATCAGGGACTAGTAAGTGCTGCTCACCTATGGATAGGGCTTAGTGTGTTTGATATGCGCAACGAACGAGAGGATCTGCTTGGAGACTACCGACACAGCGTCATAGAATAAGATGTGACCAGCGCCTGGAATGAGATGACTCTCGACATTCTTGAACTTGGGTGCCATGTTGGCAATGGTAGCAGAACCGTTAATTTGGAGGTCCTCAGTACCAGCTATGATAAGAAGTGGCCATCCCAATGCGCCCTCCTCCAAAAGGGGGGTAGGGTCTTGTGTGCGGTTCAAAACAAGGGTGGCAACTGGTGGTGACAGGTAAACGGTGCTTCCAATCCAAGCAAGCTTATCATCATATGGAACATTGTTTTTGGCAGAGAGGGTTTCTACGAAGTCAATCCTAGTTTGTAAACCAAGTGTCGCGTTTGTGGTATCCTGGAGGCCAGGTAGGAAACTCAAGACTTTGGGAGTCGCCACAATAGTAAGGATGTCTCCGAGATATGGCAGCCCCCCAAGCCAGATTAGACCGGCGAAGGGAAGAGGACGCGGAAAATTTGCAGCAATATCTGCACCGATGGCTCCTGCCAAACTCCTATGAACAAAGAGTTATTGGACATCAAATGTATCAAGATTCAAATGAACTCACCACCCAGCAAAAAATGGAGCCTCGAGATTAAAACCTTTGATAACAGCCTTGAGATCATCGGCATAACGGTCAGACGTGTAGAAATCCGGCGACAGAGGCTTTCCAGAGAGACCATGGCCGCGAGTGTCGTAACGGACCTACGATAGGGGTAAGAAAGCCCACTTAAAAGTTGAATGACATACCATGTACAAATTCGCGAGCAGAGAATGGTCCTCGAAAAGGGGGTCAAATGCAGTCATGGTACAGGCAAGACCGTGAGCAAAAATGATGTGTGGTTTGGCGGGATTTCCAACGGCTTGCGCGTGAATGATCGTACCATCCTTGGAAACAAAGTCGGTGGTGAAGCCTCTGGATGGAGTGATGATTCCTGCACAGACAAGCGCAGATGCAATAAGCTGTACGGCGAGACAAGACAAGCGCATACTGTGCGTGAGCGAGGAGCGAGGCTCTGAGGTTTCACCCGTCGCGTCCGACGTTATATAAACTCTTGGCTGCCCGCAAAGATCTGATTTGAATCGTCAAGAAAGAGCCGGAACAGCAACGGACTTCGACAACAGCGAATGGAGAATCGAGATGACAAGTGACGTGATACAACATACTTATAGAAGTGAATATCCGCATGCAGTATAATAAGAATACCAAGCGATACCATGAATGGAGCAGGGTCAAAACGATTCTGGATGTTCCAACTTCCAACTTTACTTACGATATCATTGGGAGATTGGCCATCGAGACCCGCAAGGTTGTTAAACAGCATGAAGATTTTGAGCGTCTATCAGGCTGGGCTAAGCAGGTAACACGAGGAAGATGTATAAGTATAATGTTGCGTGAGGCTGAATTGGTTTAACGCGAGGTTCTCGTTGTCAACTTTGCCCAACAATGGCGACCGCATTCAGCATAGTTTTCATGATGGCGTTATTCCGAACTGACGACGTCCAACATACGATATGTAGTTCTCGGACAGTGAGAATGGGGCGATAGAACGACACGAAGCGACGCAACACGTCACGTCCGGCACTTCATTAGCGCAATTGAGACGCGCGCTGAAATTTGGTTTAGTGCGTGAGATTGTGGCTGACAACCTGAGTCACAAGTTCTACTTCCCTTGGCAAACAACGCTGCGTATCTCCCACATTTGAACAAGAATAGAGTGCGTAAAGTCACAGACATGACACAGGAGTCATTGAACTCATGAACGAGAATTTGACGTTGGCGCCAGGGCAATTCGTTGAGAAACATGGGCTAGTGACCATGTGGCAAGATACGAAGGTATGTAATCAGTTCACAATGTTCTTTTGGATCGGCTCTGGTTCAGAGAGAGCGAGATGCATCGATTCATTCTTTAGACATTATGTAACACAATTCTTCAATATAGTTTGACTCAAGCCTAAGATGGCAGGTTAGCGAATGTTTCTTAACTAGTAGCTGATTACACTGACCTCGTTCTGAGCAACACGAGCTACGAACTTCTCGATGATAGCAGCTACTTGCTCAGGATCTTCCCAGAAAAGAATGTGACCGATACCGGGGAGCAAATGAGATTCACAGTCCTTGAATTGAGGCTCCATTTGTTCAATCACATCCTTGCCAGAGATTTGAATGTCATCTACTCCATGAATGATACACAGAGGGAGTCCTTTAGCGCCCTCCTCTTTCAGTCTGGTCGCATCGTGACTACGGCCAATGAGAAGCTTTGCGCACTCCGGCAATAAATGGGTAGCAGCACCGACCCAAGAGGCCATGTCTGCGAACGGGACTTCAGGTAGAGTCTGCGGGGCTACCAAGGTATGACAAAACTGGATACGCTGTGAAAGAGCTTCGGAAGGTGTCTCAGGCGAGCATATTCCCGGAAGGAAGGAGAGTACGAGAGGCGTCGCAACGATAGACAGGATATCGCCCATGTAAGGAAGGGCTCCGAGCCAGATGATGCCTTTGATTGGGACAGGATTGTGAGCGGCGCAAATGTCAGCTGCAATAGCACCTATACACTGAGGAGTGAGCCATCGAAGAACAACCAAGAAGTAAAGAAAACCGAACCAGCTAAGCTCCTGTAGTGCAAGGTCAGAGGATCACCACAAATGAGGTAGGAGATACTTACCACCCTGCATAGAAAGGTGTATTGAGGTCAAAGGCTTCACAGACCGCATCGAAGTCTTCTGCATAGCGTGCCGAGACATACGCTTCCTCAGTTGTAGGTTTGCCACTTCGAGCATGGCCTCTGGCGTCGTATCGCACCTACGAGATGTCAGTGCTATCGAGCATACACAAAGATAATAACACACTAGGTAGAAATTCTTCTGGAAATTTGGAAGCGAAAAGAGCCTATCGAAGGCAGTAGCAGCGCAAGCGAAGCCATGGACGAATACGATGTGTGGCTTAGAGTGGTCACCGCATGCTTCGGCGAAGATGGTCGTACCATCCTTGGATTTCACATTCTTCGAGGTCAGAACGAGGGGCATGGTTGATGAGTGGCCATGGTCAGTCGGAGCTTATATACTATCACCATAGATTTTCGTTTCCAGAGTGTAGAACTTGAAAGAAGTCTCAGCCTGGCAGGCCATCACAAGGCTATCAACGAAGTTTTGATTGACCACTGCTCACTCAATTAATGGCAAGGCTCTGATCTGAACCAAGCGCCGAGATCTCGAGTCTTCCGGGTGGTCTTCGGGGATGGTTTTTGTGCATATGGAGACTACATACATGCTTAGCTTCACGTCTTCAGGCCTCCGTCGTTTACCGAGAACAAGATCGAGATTGATGCAGCAGACTGCAAGGCATGTGTGCTTACAATATATGTATAGATTTGCGCGGATCTCATGATGCTGGATTTTTTTTCGGTGGAGTGACGAAACCTTCCAAGTCGTGGAACGTCTAAAACTTACTCCTCTTTGAGAATCGAGATACGACAGAACCAAGGCTCAACGTGAAGAAGTTCCGTCTGAGCTGACTTTGTCTTACTCGGTGACGGTACAATATAACAGCAATATACCAGGTTGATATATTTAATCATAAAGCGTGCGTGTGACTTTCACTTGCAGACTAGTCTTTTCCGGCTGTTGCTACTCCGACCCCTTGACCACCGCGGGCGTTAGCTAGCTCGGGCGCCTGATAGCTCTTGAACGTATACGTGTCTGTCATACCACCACTGCTATCGACACTGCTGGCAGCAACAGGCATTATGCTACTCAGTGATGTCCTGAGAGAACGGGTACTTGCTGACGACGAGTGTGACGACCAGAAGGAATCATATGTCAGAGATACCCCTGGGAAACTGAACGAACTCTCGCTCAAGCCTGGGGATACCGGGAGCGTGGGCGTCCGTTGTAATGGGGCGTTGGGATGATGGTTGAAGCTGGATGGTGAGGACGTCGGTGGTCGAAAGCCAGTGGTGACCCAGGTCGTAGCGACTGGGGTAGGTGCCAAGGCACGATCATTGCCGAAGCTGCTCTGAGAAGCAGAATAGTTTGTGGTGCCGTAATTTGGAATGCGAGAGGGCCCTGCTGTGGGTTGAGGGTACTGACTTGGTATAGTCGCTGGTGTCGGTGTCGGCAAAGGTTTGTTCTCTGGTTCCACTTCCATCTGAATGAGGTTTCTCATTTCAACGGGATGAATTGGCGCTGAAAGCGTAACCTGACTGGACAGAGATTGGCTATTGGTTGACGTAGTTTGGGAGGTTGAAGCGTTGGAAGTCCCTGTCTCGTTCTGTGACGGGGGATTTAAAGCAAGACTGGCGCCCGTGTGGCTGCGAGTCAGAGAAGATGGATTGGTCCTTGAAGATAGGGAAGATTGTGATGAGTTGCAGGAATTATCAGTCGTATTGGAGTGTGTCGTAAATTGCTCGTTCAATGTAGCAGTCATCATAAGAGGTGAAGCAAATGGCTTTGGTAGCCGCTGGTGCGAGTGATGAAAGTAGAGGTTTTCGACTTCATTCAGATTCTGTTTTTGCTACAAAGGCCGTATAAGTTATGGAATACACACTTCGAACCGTGACATACCCAACCGTGATCGACTTTCAACTTCGCATACTGGAGGCGCATCTGCAACTGACGTGAGAGCTGGAAAGATCACTTCAGCATGTATTTATCAATAGGTAAGGATGGGGATCACATACGTGGCTCACCCTGGCCCGTTCCATCGTCTGTTTGCGCCTTTTCTCGTTCTCATGTGCAGGTCCATTATTCGCTGAAAGAGGTGTTGAGACTACCATGTCGTTGAGCGACGAACAAGTCGGAAAAGACGTCCTGCTCTTCAGAATCGTGCGATGCTGGAGCTACAAGGATAGGGGCACTGCCAGAGTGGCAGTGGGTGAGGCACCAAACAGGAGGAGTTTGATAAACACGCAACTTGTTCGAAAAACTCTTCAGGCACGTGTGGTACCATGGTCACGCGGTGCGAGAATAGCATCACGTGTATGCCCGGATCTCTCGGGCCGCGAACCTCAGACCGTCGCAATCGTCACATTCTCCCATCATCTCAGTTTTTATCGTAAATCAATTCCCATGCCTTTACCTCCTCCTCTCAATTTTCCGTTATGGCTCTCTCAGAATCAGCATCTGTTACAACCTCCTGTGAACAACTTCTGCTTGTATAAAGGCAGTGATCACATAGTCATGGCTGTTGGAGGACCAAATCAACGGAATGACTACCATGTAAATCAAACGGAGGTAAGAAAGCGAGTTCTTGAAATTATAGGAAGAATGAACTGTATATTGAAAGGAATGGTTCTATCAACACAAAGGCGGAATGCTACTACGGATCGTTGATGACGGTAAATTCAGGGATGTAAGGATAGAAGAAGGTGAAATGTTCTTGTTACCTGGTGAGCAGTTCTTCCTATCATCTGTTCCGGAAGATCTCAAACATTCTGGGCAGCGAACACACCACACAATCCAGTACGTTTTGCGGATACCATTGGACTTGTCGTCGAGCGCGTCAGACCGGCGGATTCGATTGGTAAGCTCGAGTTTTCCTGCTTTTTTCAAGTGGTACCTGCATAATTATCAGATCGTCTCCGTTGGTACTGCACCTCATCGACTCATTCCGAGCCCACTATTATCTATGAGGAATCCTTTCACGTTACGGATTTGGGTACGCAGCTCAAGCCCGTGATCGAGAGATGGATGAGCCAGGAAGATCTGAGACGATGCAAGGTCTGTGGTCAGATTGCGGAGCCTAAGTGAACAAGTTATCCATGTGAGCGCCGTGTATGAATGTACGTCGACCCGTAATCGTTGAATATCTTGAGCTCAACTATATATAACTACTTCAGTTGTTTCAGAGGTCTGTTAGTGTTACCTTTGGCAGACTGATTCGATCCGCAAAGATGCTATTCCGAAAGCTTGCGTGCGCAGTAGGTCCCACCTCGTGGGTTTGTCAATACCCCTTTCAACTAGCAGGTTCTATCGCATCATGATCACCTGTCCCACATGGACATCAAATTTCAATATACTTAGACCCGCACTGCCCCAACTCGCATTTCTCAAATTAACAATGATCAAAAGATTCGATGGATGTCGGCATTGAAAACTTTTTTGAACAGCATCTTTGGTCATGGGTACAGCTCCCTCTGATGGACATCTCAATTGTGTACTAGAGTGCTCTATGACTCCTGTCTACCAATGATCATGCGTACTGGTCTACAGACACATCATGAAATCGATAACAGGCTAAATGAGTGGGCCGATGGTGTTAGGCGTCAACGGCTCTATGCGTGATGAGATGGTGCCTTATCGGTCTGACCCGGCTGCCGTTATCTTCGTCCTCAAATTTTCATCGGCCCTATGTGTGCATATGCAATCCACAGCAAAGTGAACCTATGCTTACTTTACTTGCAGAATGAATGCCCTCGACATTGCAACGAAAGCAAGCCTACATTATCATAGCTCAAAATGACATCATCGAACGTTGGCGCGATTTCTATGGATCATTCAAGCCCTTCATTCTTCCTGTCAAGGTACCGGTCATATCAGCCGCCGCGCCACACCTAATTCTAATTAATTAAATCCAAAATTAAGACAACCGAATTTCGACACAGCCGCCGGCGCGCCGGATTGCGCAAGATTGCATTAATCTTCGCATATAAAGCCATCCAGAAACTCAGATTCGTCTCACCATCTGTTGTTCACTTCTTACACTCGAACAGCCATCCTCTACATCATGTCTTACAACCGCGACAACGACAGCTACGGTTCATCCAACAACGATTCATACGGATCGAACGACCGCTCCAACAACGACAACGATTCGTATGGATCGAACAACCGTCGCTCCGATAACGACAACAACAACAACTACGGCTCCTCTAACACTGATTCATACGGAAGCGGTAACGATGGATCGTCCAACCGTGACAACTACGGCTCTTCCAACAATGATTCTTACGGAAGCCGTAATGACCGCTCTTCCAATGACGACTCCTATGGGTCCTCCAACCGCTCCGACAACAACGATTCATTCGGGAGCAACCGCTCTTCCAATGATGATTCCTATGGATCCTCCAACCGCTCCGACAACAAATTCGGCTCTTCTAACGACGATTCGTACGGATCCAGCAACCGCGACAACAACTACGGATCCAGCAACAACGATAATTCGTACGGATCCTCCAACCGCGACAACGATACCTACGGATCATCGAACAAGTCCTCCGACAACAACTACGGTTCCTCTCGTAATGATAACACCGATTCGTTTGGATCTTCCAACACCGACTCGAACAGGAACGACAACTCATATGGATCGAACACCGACTCTTCCTCCAACAATGATTCATACGGCTCTTCCAACAACAACTCGTCTGCGGGTGATTGGGTTGACAAGGGTGTCAAGGAGGCTGCCTCTCGTGCTGGGTACAACCTCGTACGTTTTTTTTTCGTTCATCTTTCTTTGTTGCTGATAGATGGCCTTTTAGGATGATGATACTGCCAGCAAGATCGGTGGTGGTTTGAAAGAGGGCCTCAAGAAGTTCGGTGGTTGTAAGTTGTGTTTTCGTCCTTCTTCCGGACCAATACTTATCAGAATTTTCTCTCAGTCGGAAACTAATTGTACCTATAGTCTATCACAACACGGAATGTAACACTGATTAATCTCGATTACGGACGCTTTATAACATGATTCGCGCTTTTTTGATGTTCTCTATGATTCTATGAGCTGCAGTTCTTCCCAAGTAGTATCAGATAGAAAGAAGGACATACATATTCCTTTCATTCAGTATCTATGGACTGATTACGCGTGCATCGTGCGCTCGTCAACAGCCTACGTAGGTGCATCGTTCGCTCGCTTGCGAAATAAACAAAAGCCACTCAACGCGATTTTTGATAATTTACTGTTACGGTCCACGTATGAGCTGTACCTCCACAAGCCCTCTAGACTTTGACTTCGGGAGCCTCTGAAGGACTGCAGATCTGAATTCGTCATGACCGACAGAGCGTACGATTGTAATCAGTGAGCAACGGATCTTGAGATGCCCCTTCCCTGTCAGTAGTTCGTCTAATTTGCCCCAAGATGTGTCGTAATCATCGTCTTGTCCAAGATCTGAGAGAAGTTCGACGCCAGCAATGGTGAATTTGATCTCTTCAAGTCTATTCCGTTCGGGGACTGTATCGAGCATAGCGGCAGCAAAGCCAATTGATATAGGAACAGAGTTGACCGTGTTGATGTGAATGATGCGCAAATTATGCAAGCTACCGAGATCAAGACACATGAAGCCGGGAGAATGATCTGTGCAATTTGTCAATGAAGGGTCAGTGTCTGCAAAAAATCCTACGAAACCTAGTAAGAATATGACACTGATGATCTCTAGTGAAGGGGCAGCAAAATCGAGTAGCTGTTGAAATTGCATGATGTCTAGTGGGAAGGGATCTGACACCACGCTGTTGAAACGTTTCAGAGAAGATAACGACAAGCATGAATGTGGATCGGTCAAGATGTCCATGACCATACTAGTGATTGGAGGAAGAATCGTGGTCAACGATTCTAGATGGCCGTGTGTCACGAATTCTGCCTCGTCTGGTGGATCAATTAATTTGATCTCGGGCCTATCAAAGGTCAAAAACTGGAGGTCCTTCAACTGAGGGCAATGCTTGAGAGTGCCCAACGGAAAGCCGGAGAGATGTTCGAAAATCAACTGCTCTAGCGTCTGGCTTTGAATGAGAGAAAGGAGGTCTTGCTGCAGGTGGGAGTGGATGTTCGACCAGTCGGTGGGGTAGGGGTGGAGTCCGTCAATATGTAGGCATCGCAACGACGTCAACTTTCGTATAACGGGTATCGTTTCACGTCTCGGCGCTAATTTCAGGTGAAGAGTCTGGACGTAAGTCGGCAGAAGTGTGTTTGAGGACATGGCATTGTCCAAGCGAGTATTTGCGGGCGACCCCTGGTAGAGTGTGAGTGTCTTGAACAGCGCCTTCTGCGAGGGTCCACAAAAACATTTCGCTGTAATGCTGCAAGCCTCGAGTGATCTCCAGTCGCCTGATAGTTCGACGACCATGAGGTCGATGAGTTCTTGGGGTAAAGGTCGTGAGCGTAAAGAAGTCGACGTCATTCTTAGTCTGTTCAGAATGAGAGTCAGAGGTCTATTCTTATTCTCAGAAGATGGTATCGACGCACGAGTCAGATATGCTAGCTGTTCGTCAAGGCAGGTGCTCTTGCAATCGAGCAACTAAGGTCCAAAATTCTTTTTTGATCTGATTAGATTACCAACAAACCGACTCAGTTGGGACTCTTTTAGTTTATTAACGCATTCTCCGTACACAAAATGTACGCAATATGAAACGCTCAAGGCAAATGCAATGTGAGTGTAGCGAGTCTAAGTACAAAGGCAATAGCGAGTCAATCTACATGACGGTGCGTAACACGTTTCAGACAATTCCAGTCCACGTCTCCACCAGATCAATAGTACAGTAACTCTCAATCGGCACGTACTGCTTCGTGATCACTTTGATAATCTCCTGAGCGACAAGTCCTCCGAGCAGTGCTGCCGTGTTTGGGAGGTCTGCTGTTGGCGCACGAGCACTAAGATTGCAGTCAGCTTACACGTTCCCATCCGATCGAAGAGAATAGACATACATCTCGCCTATGTATTCCCCAAATTCCTCAGGCAGGTCAGTGCCAGGGGCGAGAAGCGCCTGTGCTTCCGCTGTAAGAGCTTCAACTGTAGGGGGTACACCAGGTTGTTTCGTGCTCAAGGTGGAAAGGGCAGATAAAGAGAGGTGGATAGAGGTTTGCTTAGAAGAGCTTGCCACGGCGTTTGCTGTTGTGATAATTGTTATTTAGATGTGATTATAGGCGTTAAATTAAACGAACCGAGGAGTGTTTGATCAGCATCAAGGGCACCCCACTTCTTACCCCTCAGGACCTTGAGCGCATGCGCATTCTTCACGAATAAATCTACCAGTGTATCGTCGATCGGCACAGTGAGGTAAGACTTGAAGCGAGCCTTCTCCTCCTCTGCGCGGGCCCTGTACAGTTTCTGCAGATGAATGTATCCGTCAGTGTTCGCCTTCATATCCGGAAGAGTGCTGGTAAGCGGTAGGGTATGTGGAGGCTCCAATGTAAACTTTCTGAGCGCTTCAAGAAGGTGGAAGAAAGGGGGTGAGTCGGGGGAGAGCATCGAGAGTTGCGGATCCTGGAAGAGCGCCGCGATGTCGGAAGGCACGCCGGTCTCGGTCCAGCAACGGTAGGCTTGGGACTCGGCTTCGTCAAAGTTCTCCTCGTCAAACTTGACCTTCATATCAAGGATGCTCTTTTTAAAGGCAGTCTTTTCGGGGTAGGTCTGCGGAGGTCTGCCATCATGCTGGGGGGTCGTAAGTGGATGTATCGTTGAGATTTGACATGCTTACCACATTCTTCCAGTCTTGGAGGGCGCGTACGAGGATGGGGACATAGGGAATGTGCGTGTGGTCCGTAGGATCCATGGTCGCAAAGTCTAAAGACATGGAACATTCTAGGAGGGCAGGGAAAGCTTTGTCTATCCTCAACGAGGGGGCAGTTTCTGAATGACTTTCGATGACTAGATAACATTGATGAGGGAACATAGATTACGTTGGGATGGAACTTACTGGTGTGCTCATGGAACTGAATGAAGAACTCTGCGAGGAATCCAGCCGATCTAATCACGACGAGTGGGGGGAATGAGTCGTCTGACCATAACAGCGTTGAGAGCTTGTCCAGCAGTTTTGACTCAAGATTGTGTACGATCACGATTGAGAACGACGTGAAGTAGAAAGGATTCTTCTCCAAAAGCTCCTCCACGTTCGATGTGTCTGCAACGCCCACCACGCCTTCGTTAAGTTCTCCCAAAAGGCGCACAGCCTCCTCTGCACGCGATTTACCGATGCTGGACGGTCCCTCGAGAAAAAAGTTGTTTCCCGCGTCTTCTGGTGTTACCTGAGCATGATCTAGGATCGTGAACTTGCCAATGCCGGGTAACACAAGATTCTTGAGGATCGAGGTAGATGTGGCGGACCCAGAGATGACCAAAAGATGCGCGTTTTCTAGCGCGCTCTGCCCTGAAGCTGCCCAAAGGCTGCATTATGGTAAACATTTAGTTCCAAAAGTTGTCTTTGAGAGGTTTGCTTACCGTAGTTGACGATCATAACGCCTGGTCTTGCTATCAGGCTGACTAGACAGGGTGTATGTATCAATAAGCCAGTCACAGATTACTGAGAGAAAAATCGTACTGGGATGTCATTGTAGCGTCTTGTATAGTCCGGGCTTCTGACATCATGGACGGGAGATTTTGCTGCTGCAGCTGTCGACGCCTTCTGTAAGTACTAGTCACGACGTTTGTCAAAGTTTGTTGATCGATGACGGTGTAAGTCGGAATTCGGATCTCTTCTTGAATCTAATCTTCTCCTAACAAGCTTGAACGCTTAAAACGGAATATCTTGTAAACGACTTTGCTTGTTTTCCTTCGACTTCTATTTCTTGGCGTCTTTGTTCAAGGCTTTGTTCCTGTTCAGGAGTCTCTTATTCATGCATCCCTGCCACCCTGCATTTGTCTTCAAAGAAGACCTTCACTTTTAAAGAGATTTGGCCATTGAATTTACTATACCCTCCGACTAGATACTTACAGCGAAACGACTTCTTCGCCCTCCGATCAGGAAGAGACCGCTGCAAAATACACTCGACAACCCAAGTTACAGTGAGCAAGACATTAACGTGACCTGCTCAATCTGAATTGAAGCTATAGACCCCCAATACTCCCCATCTATTGATAATCTTACCTGACTCGGAGATGACATCCCTTCAGCTACCAGCTCCATATCCTGAGCCACCAACATCCATGGATGCACCCATTCATCGCCTACCTGCGGAAATCTTGGGTCTGATCTTTGTTTATACTCTGGACCCCCTGTCCTATAGGCGACATTTTGGGCCTGTGGTCAATGATTCGCCCATGGTATTATGCCAGATCTGCAAATGGTGGAGAGATGTCGCAATATCAGTCCCAATGCTTTGGTCAACATTTAATGCCTACTCTGTAGGAAGAACTACCGATATGGCCTTATATCGACTCTGGCTTGAACGTACTCGTGGTGCCCCTTTGGTCATCACCTTTGATGACTGGGGCCGGTTCACGGCGTTTGATGCTGCTTTGACATTATTTTTTTCACATACCCACCAGTGGGCCGATGTGATGATCACTTCGCGACCATTGATCTATGCTAAGCTCTCGGAATTGCGCCCAGAAGATCTCCCTTTGCTGAAGAATTTCTGCATTGAGAACTATGGAACCAACACTACCAATACTGATGCCCCCGAACTAATTTCTATTCTTTCACAAATACCAACGCTATCCGAATTGATCTGGAAATCTCCCTTTCCAGCTCATTCTCCATTATGGCCAAACCTCAGGAAGTTTTCTATACAGGCTCGTCTCCAAACCGGAATGTGCCTAGCTTTGCTAGCCTGTTTACCACAGATAGAGGATGTTGTCTTCAGCCGTTATGCTCGGTCCTCTATTCCCATTGACATCGCCTCCGCTATCACCATCAAAAAGCTTTATTCATTTGATCTCGACAGTTTCGGCTTCGACGACCCTACAGAACTCCTTAATGCCCTTACCCTTCCGTCCTTGAAAGCTCTTCGGTTAACTATACCTGAGGATTGTTCTAGCATCGAGCATCTTATCAATCGTTCCAATTGTACACTTCGTCACTTCGGACTTCGTGGGGTATTACATGATGACACCCTTGGTCTCCTTGGACTGCAGTGCTTTCATTCCATATACTCACTTGGATTTACTCACGACTACCCTCTGACTGACAAGGTTGCAAGAGGCCTCACATGGAACCTTGAGAGTGATCTTTCGACTCAGATATTACCTCACCTATCCGCAATCAAAATTGAGGTCTGTGAGACCACTGATAGTGTTCTTTCATGTATGATAGCATCTCGTTGGAGGAGAAACCACAAGCATCATGGGCTTAAGTATGTTGAACTTTCGGAGGAGTTTTTCTATCCTGATCCCATTGATGACTATCATTTGTGCTGGTTGGAGGATCAGGGTCTAGAAATTATCTGGAGCTAGGAGTTTCACCTTGTCATTAATAATTTTATGTTATGGTATCGCTGTTTCTTCTATTCTTTCCACGAGGATCCTCCTGGGCCTTCTTCGGCGTTTGAGCTCTTTGAACTATCTTCTATCCTGTCTATTTGAGAAGTTTGAATTTACCCTCATCAGATGTCAAGGATAGGCAAGAATGAACAAAGAGTTCTTTGCTCAAGATCAGAGTGTGCCGTTCTTAGTATAACAAGGAGAAAAGTCCAGGATACTGAGTTGTAGGCATGCCCTTGTCGAGATGATAAACTAATCTTGGTGATGTGTGACTCGGATATGATCCAGAGATTGCAACCTTTTGTTCACCATTATTCTTTCAAGAAGACAAGAAATTCAAATAAGTAAAGTAGAATAAATGGATACCTCCATTAGAATAACCCAATTTCTAGACCTTGTTCCTCCATGCACGTCAAAGTAGCTTCATCCAAGTGTCTACGACACTCGGTATTCAAAACATACCATTGAAGCTCGACACGTTTGATACCGTGAGGGCTGCGGTTTCCACTCCATCGAGATGAGATCATATGTGAGAGAACACCATCAGTGGTGTCACAATTATTGATCTCGATTACAGATAGATGGGGGAACATCTGGACCAAAGGATCACTCTCAGTGTTCCATGTCAGTTCTCTTGCTACTTCATTAGTCAAACCTGGCAGGACGGTGAATCCAAGTGAGTGTATAGAGCGAAAACATTCCAATTTGAGAAAAACGAGAAGGTCATCATTATTTATCCCATTGACTGTCAAGTGTCGAAGTGTGCAACCAGAACGGTCAATCAGACACCCGACACTAGAGTGATCCTTAGGTATCGGTAAGTGGAGGGCTTTCAAGGACGGAAGAGTGAGTGTTTCTAAAAGCTCCGTAGGGTCGTCTAAACTTTGAATACTCAGCAAGCAAAGGGTTCTGACGGTGATGGCGGAGAGGGTTATATTGATGGGAGAATGAATGTATCGGCTGAAGGAAACATCTTCAATCTGTGGTAAGCAGGCCAGCAATGCTAAGCACCTTCCAGTATGAAGGGGAATTCCTGTGTGAAACTTCCTAAGATTTGGCCATGTCAAGGAAAAAAATTGAGCTGGAAGGCAAAAATCCCAGGACAAATCGGACAGGGTTGGTATTCGAGCGAGAATGGAAATGATTTCAGAGACATCATTTTCAGTAATGCGAAGTCCGCTCTGTTGAATGTGGAGTTTCTTCAGCAAAGGGAATTTTTCTGGCTGCGATCTTAAAAGCTTAGCAGAGATCAAAGGTTGAAAGGTCATCACCACATCAGCCCACTGGTGGGTATGCGAAAAAAACAAAGCCAGAGCAGCGTCAAACTCTTTAACAGGGTAATTATCAAAGTTGATGACCAGAGGGGCACCACGAGTACGCTCTAGCCAGAGTTGATATAAGGCCATGTCAGTAGTTTTGCCCACTGAGGAGGCATTAAATGTTGACCAAAGCATCGGCATTGATATCGCAACATCTCTCCACCATTTGCAGATTCGGCATAATACCATGGGTGAATGATTGACCAAAGGCCCCAAATGTCGCCTATGGAACAGGGGATCCAGAGTATGGAGAAAAATCAGACCCAAAATTTCCACTGGTAGGCGGTGGATGGGTGCTTCTATGGATGTTGGTGGCTCACTGAGATATGGAGCCGGTAGCTCAAATGATGTCGTATCATCAATGGTTGGATTATTGGTGGATGAGTATTGGGGATCTGGAGCTTCAATTCAGATTTTAAGATTGAGTGAAAACATCTGATATGTTGCTCACCGCAGCCTGGCGTGTCAATCATATCTTGCGATGGCCGAGTTTTTTGCCTCTTCCTGGTCATATCTAGGTGGAGAAGTTGTTTCGACATTGATTGCTTAGAAGTATTGCCAGGGGGTCAGTATTGGTAAATCAATGTAACGACACGAGGTCTTTAAAAGTGAAGACGTTCGCTATTGTTGGGTGTAAGACAATTATCCTAGAAGTATTGCGCATAGCGTTGGCATAGCGAGTAACAAATATTCGTTGGGATTGATCAGATTTGCCATGGATTGTGCCTAATTGTGAAAGTCAGGAAACTGACAACAAGAAAGGATGATTGTGAGAGCAACCAAGGAGCAAGGATGTGGATGTGCGAGTAAGTGAACATTGGACGTAGGAAGACCAGAGAGTCGTTGACAACAGAGTTCTTACTTACCAAACAACAATGCGCAATCATTGTGAAGGAATCAAAATCTTTTGTCAGTGAAATTTGAGACTCGAGAGAAAAAGGCCGACGTCTGTCCAACGTCTGTCATGTCCACGGCGCATCATTTTCATCGTAGTAAAAATTTAGCTTCAAAAGTTATCTTTGAGAGGCTTGCATA
>JAGGAR010016064.1:0-20737 GCA_017657315.1 Termitomyces sp. K1Ag
TTCTGGGAGAGTGTTGGTGCTCTATCCGGGCAGTAGTACAAGTACAATGTTCTACGATGTATTCAATTGAGCTCTGCGGTCATGTAAGTATACTATGACAGGTTGTTTCAAAAACACTGTGCTTGGAATGGATGTACAACAAATTACATGGCGTCAGAGCTCGGGAATCCCAAAACAGACTCCTGTAAAAACTTGTTCGGAAAATTCCCAAAATTTGGCCTCAAATCCGCAATCTTTATCAAAACAATATTGGCAAAATAAATCTCAGTGAAGATTGCATCCAAAGCCACGGCTCCAGCCCAAGCCTAGCCCGGCCAAGCCTGAGCTTTGGAGTCCGGCTCTCGATATCTGCAAGCCTTGAAGCTGGGGGCTTTCAGGCCGAGCCGCCGGGCCCTAGAAGTTCGGCTTTATCCGGCAACAATACTCACTCCGAGTCAACTTGAGTGGTCACCTCTCCTTGTCTTTACACTTGACGTTAACACTTCTCCATAAAACTCCCATTGCAAACGCTTCATGATTCGATTTCAACTGAAAGGGACTTACGGAAAATCACATCTTCCAGCAAACTCATGGGCTGTGTAAAAAAAAAATACTGAGTCCACCGACTACGTGTCACTTCCAATAATGTGTGGAAACATTCAAGCTCAAGCGGTCGGGCAGAAAAATTACCTGATCCTAACTTAAGCTTCTATTACCAGCTACTACCAGTGCCATCTTGATTCTTGTTTTCATCATCGGTTCTTCCTGCCTTACGCCTTTAAGTCTTCTTTCGTGCTGTTCTTCTGCTCAACTGGGCAACGAGAATGTCAACTAGCTCTTCTAGATCCATGTCCCTTAGTGTCCACCGGCCCTTCTTCGAGGATGGAGCTCAGTTTCTTTGTGAGAGGTTTTGTATAAGAGCTGCCAGACCGTGCGTGAAAATCCACTCGATCTTCAAATCGACATGATCTTCACGACTCTCGTGATCTTGCCTTGCATCGCTGCTGTTTTGACTGCAGCTCAGGTCATAGACCTGGGATATGCAAGTTACCAAGGGACCTTCAATGCTACAACAGGAAATACCCTCTTTCTTGGTATCCGCTATGCTGCCCCACCGACAGGTAATATCCTTCGTTCATCCATTTGAGGAAATATGACAGAATCAACTGTGCCTACTGTGTATAGGAAGTCAACGCTGGCAACTTCCAAGAACACCAGACACTGTGACAGGTGTCATACAAGCCAACGTCGAGCCGCCTGGATGCCCATCCGCAGGTTTTGGTAGTTCTCCAACCAATCCTCAACCTCATGGATTGGTGACGAGAGCCACCACAGCGACTTCCGAGGACTGTCTTTTCTTAAAGTGCGTGTTTTCTTCGGTGCTTGATAAAGTCAATCCAAATTAAGTCCTTTAGTGTGTTTACTCCTCAAATGCCGGGCACAGGTGAGAAAGCGAAGCCTGTGGTGGTTTGGATCCATGGGTACGAGTATTTAAGTTACTCAGCTATTTATGTTTCTTATGTATCATAACAAAGTGGTGGTTACCAGCTGGGTAGCGCTGCAGTTTATTCTGGAGAAGACCTTATCCGTGAAGCTAATGGTGGTGTGGTTGCTGTTGTGATCCAGTACCGACTGGGAGTCTATGGTTTCTTGGCAGGGAAAGAGGTCAAGTCTGGGGGTATTCTGAATGCAGGGTTGTGTATGTTATTCCCTTTCTCTACATACTGAAGCAATTGACAAAGTTCCCTGAACAGTGGATCAAGAGTTTGCGTTGCAGTGGGTCCAAACAAATGTAAGATTGGTTCTCTTCTTTGGTCGAAGGAGTATATCTCATCTTTCCTAGATCGCTAAATTCGGTGGTGATCCAGCTCAAGTCGCAATTTGGGGTGAATCTGCTGGTGAGTTACCTGTTTGATCATGATTGGTTAGTTTTATCACACTGAGAATGATCCTGTTTTGTCTAGGTGCTGGCTCAGTTCTTCAGCATGTGATTGCGCATGATGGGAAGACATCACCTCCTCTTTTCCGAGCAGCCATTACGAGTTCGACCTTCCTGCCCTCACAGTATTCCTTTGACGATATCATTCCTCAGGTTTGTCCTTACATCTCTGAGAATATAATATACTGCTCAAATCTTTGTTAGACACTTTATAATGAAGTGGTTTCTCAAACAAGGTAAACCTTCAAAGTGCCTCCATCTCATGGTGATCCTCACATGATTCAGTTGCACATCAGCAACAGACACTCTCGCCTGCCTACGGACCGTTGACCCCACAACATTGCAAAATGTCAATGTAAACCTGTCGACAAGTGCATTTTTCGGAACTTTCATCTTTGTCCCTGTTGTGGATGGGTCCTTCATCACACAGCGACCAACTGAGGCTATGCGAGAACACAAAGTCAATGGGGTGTGTCCAGCTTATTTGTCATCTACTGTTAGAATCTCATTCCTATCTAGGAAGTCTTGCTCGCGGTCGCTAATACCTTCGAAGGTTTTATATTTGTAGATCAAAGTACGGCCGGCACAGTTACAGCTTCAGAATATGTCAGCCAGTTGTTCCCCAAGTTTGGCGCACAAGAGATCGCGGGGGCTGCTGCCCAATATGCAGATCTCGGTGCCCCTATCGATCAGGCTAATGCTATCCAGGGTGAAGGTTGTTATGTTCACTTGTCGTTGGTTCTCCTACTAGGTTGCTCATACCCGTTTTTACCAGCCATTTTCATATGCCCGACTTACTTTCTCCTCCGTGCATTCGAGGCCAAGTCGTTCAAGGTGAGCATATCTCCTCTCTGAGTACTCATGCTTGACGTCTCCAAATATGATCAGGGACATTTTGCCATTCCACCAGCTCACCATGCAGACGACATTGTATATTACTTCCCATCGTACGCAGTTTTCACTCTCCGTAGTCTGTAGATCATGAGTTTCACCTTTTTCAGTTCTGGGATTCGTCCCTTTAGCAACCCTGATTTCAACGCGGCCTTTTCGCATTCCTTCCTTGACTTTGCGATGTCACTTGACCCCAATGTCAAGCCAGAACCTACCATAACACCTCAGTGGAATGTCTGGGCAGAAGGGTTGACAGAGATGATTTTCAACAAGACGGCGGCCGGTGCACCCGTCGTTGAACCCATTATAACTTCTAGCTCCTTGTTACAGCGATGCAGGTGAGCCTTCTCTAGTACACATGAGTTCAACTTCATTACTAATGTATGATACAGTTTCTGGGAGAGTGTTGGTGCTCTATCCGGGCAGTAGTACAAGTACAATGTTCTACGATGTATTCAATTGAGCTCTGCAGTCGTGTAAGTATACTCTGACAGGTTGTTCCAAAAACACTCTGCTTGGAATGGATGTACAAGAAACCACTATCACATAGCATCAGAGCATGGGTTTTCGGAGAGCTGTCGGAAATATCGGGGAACAGCCTGATCCCTTGAGCTAGGTATGTGTGTTCCGTAGATAGCCTAGTCAGCCTTATTGTATCTACGGTAAACTGGTTGTTCCTGAATGGGACCTCGCCAGTATAATACACTCATCCTCCTCCTGGGGATCAAATTTAAACCCTGGATGTGTCTGATGTTAGCGGTCGTAGTCTCATTTCCAGAGTTGCACTTTTTGCTATACGCTTGGCTGGACAGCGGAAGAGTCGGCCGTCTCTCGCAGAACCATGTACCTGATTATGCTGGCGTGTCGTGATTATGCTGGCGCGTTGTGACCATGTGGGACATCGTGAAGGACCACAGCGAACGTTATTGATACCCCACAGCCAACGTCCAAGATCAACATTGCCGAGACTTGATAAAAGGACTACTTACAATTGCAGGCATCTCGGACTTGGGTGACTCATGGTGGTGTTATTCCCCGTCGCTGCTGTGTTGCGCGCAGCTCAAGCTGTAGACTCAGGTGTGTACAAGTTGTTTCACACTGTGCAGTTACTCAAGTCAATTCCTTCGATCTTAGATGTTTTACAACGAAGTACTAGCGGCTGGTGTACCTCTACGTAACCTCGACGTGGGTGAGCCGATCCAGACATCCTCCTTCAAATCAGCTGCAGACACTATATCTTCGATGCCGGAACCTCACGTGCGATCAACCCAAACATTTCCACAAGCATTCTTTGGTACTTGTCTTTGTGCCTGTCGTAGATGGGAATTTCATAGCTTGCCTATGTTCTCGCTTGCCATCTTCATAGGGTCGACTTAGTATTGCCTTTTGCGCACATTCAAGACGACGTCCTGCAAGGGTGAGAGCTTATTTAACAGAAAGTCCAAGTTCTGAACGCAGTCAAAGTTGAATTCGCCATCCCGTCGGTGTCTCGCGAATTATTTCCCTACGTACGCAATCGTATACATTCCTTGCATGTCGCAAGTTGAACTTACAGTGAGCTTCGACACGGCCTTTCAGTCTTTCCTGGATTTTTGTTTTGCCACTTGACCCCAACATCCAAACAAGCCAGACCATAGCGCCCCTGGAAAATTTGGAAAGAATGGAATGACAGAGATGCTTCTCAATAAGTTCGATGCCGGTGAACCTGCTGTTTTGTAGTTGAGCTGGCGATCCAGACATCTTCCTCCTTGTTAATTCGATGCAAGCAATTTTTCTTTGTATCATTGATGCATCCCTCTGATTCCAGTTATGATGTTTAGTACAGTTTCTGGAGGGTGTTAGCGCATTAACCGACCGGTAGTACGGCCACGGTGTACAATGGAGCCTCGATGAGCTAATACATCTCTTTTATGATGCTTTATGACACTATGTGTAAAAGTTTGGAGACAGAACCAAGACTCCCTTTACAAGCCACCCTTCAGTCAATCATAAACCACGGCCTGTCTATGGTCGATTTAGACACCAATGCTCAAGACTCAGGAAAAGAATCGAGCTTGGCAACCTGCGGATTGGAGAACCCTAGTAAGCACGTCAATGTACTTACGGTAGATGGTAATATTGCTGACTTTAACATCGTTCCCCTTACATCAATGTACTTACGGTAGATGGTAATATTGCTAACTTTAACATCGTTCCCCTTGCCCTTGCCCCCTTCCATGACGTACACCTGCACGAGTATGCTCAAAGATGGCAATACAATCGCCGCGGGAGTCCTGAGCAAATGTGTTTCTACATAGATGTGGGGCATCAGGGTGAGCTTTGGGATTAGGATCTCAACAAAGCATGACAGAATGGACCCGACACATATATGCCATTTTGCCTTTAGACATGATCTCGGATGGAATTTACTCTGCTCCACTTAGACACCTAGTGAAATCTCTCACGACTTTGCAGGCGAGTCGTTTCATACCCATCTATCTACTCCTAAATAATGATCTTCATGTTTCCCTTCACTTGTGCTGTGTTATCTGCTTTGGCCTGGAGTGTTAAGACTACAACACGAGTGGTTGACCTCGGCTACGCCAAGTATGAAGGCGTATTCAATGAGACTCTCAAGACTACGCGATTCCTTGGTATCCGTTATGCTGCTCCACCAACCGGTTAGCCTCCTTTATTGCATCCCTAATCCAGACTTGAAAGTGTATTTCTTCAAGGTACTTTACGGTGGCAGCCTCCTCAATCCCCATCTGCCACTTCAGGCGTACAGAAAGCCAATACCGACCCACCCTCATGCATGGTTGCTGGGATAGGAAATCAAACAAGTTCCCCTTTTCCAAACAATCTTAGAAAAAGGGATCCTGTCCAATCCGAAGATTGTCTATTCTTGAAGTTATTCCTGTTCCTTTTTCCTCTTTAGATTTTCTAATGGTTGGTTTCTAGCGTGTATACTCCTGGTAACTTATCTTCGACAGACAAGTTACCAGTTGTGGTTTGGATACATGGGTATGATGTCTTTCTGTTTGACGAAGTGGCCGTCACCTACATGACTCATAGAGGCGGATATGTTCTAGGAAGTGCTTATGCTTTTGATGGCAGCGACCTAATCAGCGAGGCAAATGGCAGTGTAGTCACTGTCATGATACAATACCGCCTTGGTCTTTTTGGATTTCTTTCTGGGAAAGAAGTTAAGAAGCATGGTGCACTGAATGCCGGGTTGTGTAAGATGTTTCTCTGGAGTCGCAATTTCTCGTTCTGACTCTACCCAGTGGACCAACAGTTTGCTCTTCAGTGGGTGCAGAAGCACGTATGTAACAGTCTCTTCTGTCTATCTGCGCTCGCTTACAGTAATCCAGATTCATAAGTTCAATGGCGACCCTGCTCGTGTAACAATCTGGGGGGAGTCAGCTGGTAAGATAAAGCCTTTCCGAGCAATACCGGACTTACGATTCATTTGCGTATGGTCAAGGAGCCGGTTCGGTGTTGCAGCACATCGTTGCCAATGGCGGAAAGACGTCACCCCCTCTTTTCCGTGCAGGAATAACAAGTTCAGTGTTCTTACCATCCCAATACGGCTACAGTGACCGCATTCCCGAGGTAAGTTGACGAGCTTTTTACAGTCAACTTCTTTCTCAAATGCAGGTCCTAGATCTTATACAGCGAAGTTGTCTCTCAGTCGAAGTAGGCCGATCACTATCATATAAAGATTGTGTGCTGACCCACTGATTTAAGCTGTTCATCTGCTTCGCACACGCTGAATTGCTTAAGAAAAGTCGATTTGGCGACACTCGAGGCTATCAATGTGAACATTGAGGATAGTGGCTTTTTCGGGACTTTCTTATGGGTCCCTGTCGTCGACGGCGAGTTCATACAAGAAAGGCCGACCGAAGCTTTGAAGCAGAATAAGATCAATGGAGTACGTTCACAATAATGATACTCAACTCGAGCTGATGACCAATTCCTAGGACATCATACTGTCCGTCACCAATACTTTCGAAGGGACTGTCTTTGTAGATCCTCAGACACCTCAAAACGTCAATGTGACAGATTACGTAGCACAGCTCTTTCCTAACCTCAACGCAAAGCAACTCGCAGCGGCTGCAGCACAATACAAAGACCTTGGTTCGCCTCTCTTCCAGGTAACCGCAATTATGGGTGAATGTAGGACAGCATTTATCTCTAGAGTTTGGGGAGTTCTGATCGATCGACTCTTTAGCGATCTTCATATGCCCAACTTACTTCCTGCTGCGTGCATTTGGTGATCGTGGTTACAAGGCGAGTTTGTAATCACAACTTCAATTCATCTTGAACTAACACCGATTCCTCAGTCTGAATTCGCCATTCTTCCAGCTAATCATGGTGATGATGTAGGGTATTACTTCCCTACGTTTGTGTCCCTTATCAAGTCAGACTTGTAGGCAAATCTTCTTTGAGGTCTTTCTCTTGTTTCTCATGCCACCTGCAGAATACAACCCCCTCGTTTCAAAAACCGGGCTTTCATCAAGGCTTTCTCGCAATCCTTCGTGGACTTCGCGAGATCATTGGACCCCAATGATAAATCGTCTCCGACAATCACTCCAAGCTGGGGAAAATGGAAGGGCAAGATAGAGATGCTGTTCAACAGAACTGAAGGCAGTCAGCCAGATATCCGGGAAATCACAACGTCCAATGCGTTGCTACATCGATGCGAGTAAGTTCTTTATCCTCTTTTGGTGGCGCACAGGAATTGAACTTGATCAGTTTCTGGCAGAGTGTCAGTTCTGCAACAAGCCAGTAATAGTGTCACATGAGATATATTTTGTTCAGGTCCATTGACCGTTCTAGATGAACGCGTAACGTCTGATTGAATACCCTACTATAAATTCAAGCCTTGTCCCATAAAAGTTCACGATAACAAGAACGTCGTATCAATTGCACAAGGTCGCTGTAGGAAAACAGGCTACTTGAAATGTCGTAAGCGTAGGGCAGACACGAAAAGGGGGTCTCTATTTCGCCATACATAGAGCTGAATGAACGCTCAAGAACCATGCCAGGCTCTCCCTAGCTCGAGCTGATGAACGCCGCGGGAATTTGTCTATAGCTACTGGCCACCGTTAAGATCGTATTGATTGGCTCCGCTAACCTTCGGGTTCGGGGTGGTGAGGCCATAAATTAGGAGGTAACCTAGCACATTCTGCGCTAAGATCATATTCCTCAAAGGCCGGCAGTGTTCGTGAAAGCATCTTCAAGAGAGCCCTGTCCATTTCAACGGGCTGTAATAATATCGGTCATGCCTTCACCAAGCTTCCTCGTTGAATCTTCCATTTCGATGTCAAAGTACTTCGGTCACTGCCCGCGCGCAGGTCGGACAAGTAACACATCCGTGATTGGGCCAATGCTTGCCAGGGCCAGGGCGACTTTGAGTACAAGAATATCTGCTGCCCGGGAATAGGTAAACCTTCATCCACTTGTGCTGGTCAAGAACCGTTGAGTAAACCCCCCGTTCTTGTGGTGTCACTGAGGCACTTGCCGCTACAAAGCCCAAAATAAATCTGACACAATGGTCCGGACGGAACTTACGATAGCGCCCGCCGCCATCAGAACTCTGAGAGATTCTGATTGACCTAGTTCCTTTCTACATCCTCCACGTTCTTGGGATGCATGGTCAGGTAGAGCAGGGTAGAGCGACGATTGCATGGCTTGGACCTCTGCTGGATCGCGATTTACGAGCTCAGGTAGCGGCCTGAGGACATGAGCAGTGAACTATAACGATGCCGGGATCAGTTTTGGCTGGGTACAATTTCAATTATTCTGGTTGGAAGCTGCGATCAGCCTAGCGCGCATAGAAAAGCATTTCGCACAAGAAGGAATAGCGTTTACTGTCGGACTCCGGAGATGCGTGGTTGATCAAGTATACGGAGTTCTATCCATGAAGAACTTGAACATCACTTTGAAGTTCGGCAAACGCGTTCTCTCCTACGTACGTACGACCCCGAGTTGTTTATTGCAACGTTGCAGGCGAGCCTTCTGAGATTTACCGGTCTATTGGAGATGATGCATATGCCACGTAGCTTTTAGTGCTACGTCGAGGCCGTGACATAGCGATTGCACAAGACCGTATCACAGATGTTGTCGACGTCGACTCCTTGGGCTGAACAAATTTACCGCATCGACTCACGCGTGTAAAAAGTAGGAACGAGAGCCTACGAAAGCCCTTTTCCAGATTGCGTCGGCCGTCATATCCCCAAATAACCACTCTTAATATGTAATCACTTTCCCCCAGAATCCTTGATGTCTGAGGTCATCCCCTGTGGATTCCAGGTGAAGGGAGCTCAGGTGATGAGTCGGCAGGAGGTTTCTCGGATTGAACACGCCCGCATATCCTATAAATTTGTCGTCGGCCATCTCAGTCACCCTCATGGCGTCTTTCCTGCGCTATTCCTGCGCTATTCTGACTCTTTTGACTTTGAATGTTGTGGCCAATCCAGTGACTTCATCTCCGGTGATTGATCTTGGTTATGCCAAGTATGCTGGGTCTTTCAACGCGACCCAAGGGACGACCCAATTCCTTGGAATGCGCTACGCTGCCCCGCCTACTGGTCAGTATTGGGTGTCCTTCAAATCACGAAATGAAAATTTATTTTCTCAAGGTACTTTGCGGTGGCAGCCACCCCATCCCCCAGCTACAACGCCTGGCATACAGGCAGCTGACTCCGAGCCATCCGTATGCTTCTTTGCCGGACAGGGGAATCAAGCAGCTTCGCCTTTCCGCAACAAGAACCACCAAAAACGGGATCTGTCTTTCACAGAAGACTGTCTTTTCTTGAAGCGAGTACATCTATTTTCTTCGCCGTTTGTTTCTGATTGTTCCCAGTGTCTATCTCCCTGGGGAAATCTCGTCGACGAAAAAGTTCCCAGTTGTTGTCTGGATTCATGGGTGTGTTATCTTATTCCGGAGTGACTGATCTTTGGCTCAAGAGTTGTATAGCGGTGGTTATATGTCCGGAAGTGCATCAGGCTTTAATGGTGCTGATTTCTACGACGGAAATGCTCTCATCAGCGAAGCAAATGGCGGTGTTGTTGTCGTTGTAATCCAATACCGCCTTGGTCTCTTTGGTTTCTTGTCTGGCAAAGAAGTTAAGAAGGATGGTGTCCTGAATGTCGGACTGTGTAAGGCGAATCGTTTTGAGTTTTGCATATATGCTAAAAAAAACTCTTAACAGTGGATCAACAATTTGCTCTTCAATGGGTGCAGGAGAACGTTTGTATATGCATCTCCATCTATTTATGTTCATCAACTCACGAGGATGGTATAGATTCACAAATTCAATGGCGACCCGAGTCGTGTCGCGATTTGGGGCCAGTCCGCAGGCATGTAAAAATGGCATGAGAAAGGTTGTCGGCTCATCTTGTTCGATTCAGGTGCTGGGTCGGTCATGCAGCATATCGTAGCAAATGGTGGAAAGACTTCCCCTCCTCTCTTCCGAGCAGCAATCACAAGCTCTACCTTCCTGCCTTCCCAATACAGATACGATGACCGCATTCCCGAGGTTCGTTAACACATTCAATGACACTCTGAAACACATGATGAATAACATCTCCATAGACCCTGTACAGCGAGGTGGTCGCCCAGACAAAGTAAGCTTTCTAAGTCAGATCCTGATTGTCTCATATTGATATCGAATTCAGTTGTTCAGCTTCGTCAAATACGCTTGACTGTCTCAGAAGTGTTGATGCTCAGATTCTCGAGACGGCCAATGGGAATATAGGGAACAGCGGATTCTTCGGAGTCTTCTTGTTCGTCCCTGTTGTTGACGGTGAATTGATCGAGGAGAGGGTCACCGAAGCTTTGAAAAAGATAAAGATCAACGGTGTACGTTCTCATTTTTCTTCTATACAAGATCGGCCAATGATACATCTGATATCCAGGATATTATATTAGATGCCACTAACACCTTCGAAGGAGCCCTTTTCATCGATCCGAAAACCCCCGTGGACGTAGATGTGGCGAACTACGTTGCACAGCTCTTCCCCGATTACAGCGACAAACAGATTGCAGCGACGGTAGCACTCTATAAGGACCTTGGCACGCCTCTTTTCCAGGTCACAGCAATCATGGGCGAATGTAAACTTGTAATCTTGGGTCTCGCAAACTGTATGATACTGACCGCTATTTAGCCATTTTCATCTGCCCCACTTATTTCATGTTGGAGGCCTTTGGTGGTCGTGGCTACAAGGTGAGTTGTCAACTAGAGGGAGAGTGCTTCGAACTAATATGATCTGAAATGTGGACAGACTGAATTTGCCATTCCACCCGGCGGACATGGAAACGACGTGGCATATTATTATCCATCGTACGGACAGTTTCTTTCAGAGCGGCGTTCATTTTTATTGATCTCGTCGACTGCAGGAACGGACCGCCGCTCTTCAACAATGCCGACTTCATCAAGGCATTTTCGCACTCTTTCCTGGACTTCGCGGTATCACTGGACCCCAATCAGAAGTCATCCCCGACGATCACCCCGAACTGGGGCCTATGGGAAGGGAAGAACGAAATGCTGTTCAATATGACTGAGGGTGGCCTGCCAGACATTCGTGCAATTCAAACATCGAGTGCATTGCTGCAACGCTGCGAGTAAGTTTATCTGGTATTCTATCAATGACGAGCGGAAACTGATTGGCTCCCTTCTAGGTTCTGGCAAAGTAATAGTGCTGCGTCAGCTCAGTGATAGGTTGAAGGTTGAATATGAATGGGCGTGGAAATCTGAAGGTTTGAATCGTCGTTTCAATTTCGTTTTGGTACAATTACACATTTACATATTATCCATGTATGACTGAACCTGACTGAACACATGCACCAGTTATGGGAAAAGTTTTGAGCAACAATCAAGCAACAATGGTGTTAAGTACAAGGTTGTGGATCGGGGCAAGACTAGTTAACCAATACATCATAGGCCTTCTTGGCTCAGTTGGCTAGAGCGCAGGTCTCATAGAAATATGACGTAATATCGTTTACGTAATCCTGAGGTCGCAAGTTCGAGCCTTGCAGAGGGCATATGTTTTTGTTGCCCGTCCCCACATATTCAGGCACGCTGAAGACGCACCAGTTTCCATAAATTGTTATTCAACTGTTGACGACAGAGTAGCTCGGATAATTAAACGGTACCTATCTAGCACATCTACACTCTTACACACCCTACTACAAAAACGATCTTCCGAAATTGGATCCATAGTAACACAGTTTAAGGAGTACAAAACTAGAACAATACAATGAATGGAGCCTATACAATTGGGTCTGTACGGCCAATGCAATAATCTATGCAGAATGAGTAATGAGTAAGAGAAACATGAATCATCTATGCGATGTCCGAATTTGGAGAGGTGTGAGGAGTCGCGCTAGGCATTGAAATTGTGCTGGACCAGGGCCCAATAATGTCCATCCATCCGGTCCCGTCAAGTGCTAAAGAAAACGATGAGTCGGCGAGTCCTGATTTGGATATCACTTGATATCACTTGTTGGCGCGAAGGTATAATAAGGAGAGATCGTCAGCCACGCGTTTCACGGGCTAGCCTCTCCTTTTCTTTCTTACGTCTACGTTTTTCCTCCTCGTGACGACGTTCTTCTTCAAGCGCCAATTCATCTTCTTTCTTCGCAAGGCGAGCACTAACAGACAAAGGTCAAAAAAACAGACAAACTGAGTAGAAGATGGTGATAAAGGTATACCTCCGCAGCTCTTCTCTCTCGAGGGCGGATGCGTCTGCCTCCATGTCCTCGTCGTCGCTGAAGACATCCTGATTCACATATTGATTCCTGTCTCTACCAAATATCTCCCAAATAGCGTTGCTATATCCCGAGCCGGCCTGCCTTCTGAGAGGTGGCGCAGAATCCAAATCCGATTCTTCGGATAGACTGGGAGAACGCGGACGTTTCTTCCCAATGGAGGCGGATAATTTAGCACCTCCAGCGCCATTTAAGGCTTTAGACAAATTCACAGAATTTGACTTTGTGGATGACGTGGTGGGTTTAGAATTCGCAGAAGTCTTTACATTTGAAGAAGACGCAGCTGCTTTGGACGCAACAGTCTTCAGAGAAAGTTTGGGAGGTGGAACCGATTTCTTCGACCATGCAAGTGGTTGAGGAGTAGCACTGCGATCTCCTGAAAGGTACGGGAAGTGAATCTCGTAAGCATGGGACGGAGGCTCTCAATAGACTCACGAGAAGAAGGCGTATTGGCACCAGAAGGAGCGTTTGAAGTGGACGTCGCCTTCTTCATCTCCTTCTTGTCTGTAAACCAGTTGTCGAAGCCGCGCGCCTGATCTCCTTCGAGGGTTTTACCTTCTCGCAATTTGGCACGATCCTGCACGATTTCATCAATAGTACGAGTATCGCGCTTAACTGTGTTAAGTTTGGTCAGGGTATTGGGCATCGCAGTCAGCCGTTCTCTGATGGATTTCGTCGACGAAGAGGCATTGGAGGCCGGATTTGATCCTGTCATGACATCGACGGCACCGCCGGGTAGGCGCTTGCCAGCCTTGGAATGGGAGGTAGAGCGTTTTGTAGGGTGGAAGAGTCTCCGCATCTCCTGCTGTTGCTTCCTCTGGCGTTTCTCCTCCCTGGTTAGAAACTCGGGGGCAGAGGAATCGTCATCGTCATCGTCTGGCAGCCGTCTTTTTCGAACTTCCTCTCGCGTTCGGGCTTGCGAAGCTGAAGAAGGCCATTTCGGAGCAGAACCATCAGAGAGTGCTTTAGCCTTTTTGGGGCCATGCTGGTAAGAATTGCGCTCCATTTCTGCTCGCTTTTGGCGCTCCGCCTCGATAGCAGCTTGCTCCTGTTCTTGTTTCAACTGACGCTCTCTCTGTCTCTTCTCTTCTTCAAAGATCATCATTCGACGCTTCCTCGCTAGCTCCTGCTCCTTCCTGTCCTGTTCCTCCGCTTTTTTTCGCTTCAACTCCTCCCTACGCGTCCGCTCGGCGAGGGCGTTCTGAACGTCCCTATCCGCTTCACTAGTTTGTGAAAGGCTTAGCGCCATGAGTTCCTGAAAAGACATCATGGTAGATAGACGAGACGAAGAGAAAGAAAACAAGAAGAGTAGAACAATTGACCAGCAAAAGTGGGGAGGCGTGGCAAGTTCCGCCACAAGGGCTCTGCAAAATTTGGCTGTGTTTGGTGGGCACTGCACTGGCCGCGCACTGGTATTCCTTTAATTTCCCGTAAGTTATATACTACAGTGAGGGTATGATATCAACTGTCTATTAGACTTCATCGACTCCACAACTGCCGAGGAAGCAACGATGCGATGTACATTGCAACACATACGACCGCGGTCAGCACGTAATATACGAGGTAACCGCCCAAGTATTTCTGTCCGATAGAGAGGGAAAAGAGAGAGTTTGCCGCTGCAGGGCCAATTGCTCTCATCACGCTCACAGTCATCTATAGTTCAGGTCAATAGTGACCATAGCTTCACTCAGATATGATTCTCGACGCACCTGGCTCAAACCGTTCGTCGCGCCAATAGATGCACGGTTCGGGGATGCCGCCGCAATAAATATGAAAATGGCTCCTGGAAATAGTTTAGTTAGCACGAGTGATGCTATGTACATCACTTCATTGACCTCACCATACGAAAAATTCAATCCAATGGAAATCAGGGCCTGAAGAGCAACAGCTGCCCAGACGGGTGTAGTCACTGCACCTTGAGACTTGGCCATTGCATTGATTATAGGGAATGCAATAAAGCATGGGAAGGCACATGCCATTCCTGCGACAAACGTCCTCTTGGAGCCGAAATGGTCGTGAATACTCGAGAAGAAGAGTACTTGGAAAGCTCCATTACAGATTCCATATGCGGAAAGGATTTTACCGATGACGGATGGAGACAGACCGAGACCCCCAAAAGCGATAGGAGTCGATAGAAATAGAGGCTGAATTGCTCGGAACGCCATGTCCACTAGAGACAAACCGGCGTAATTGCCAGCCGCGAGAAGAACTCGAGGAGTAAGAAGGTCACGCAACGGGAGCGGTTTGTCCTCATCACCCACGTTCGGACCTTGAGGGTTTGGTGGTTCCTGCGATCCGGTGACACCTTTCACAGGGAAAGCAACCTTATCCTTGCGAAGGTTGAATAGTTGAGATATTGAGACAGGAGACTTGAGGGTTTCCTTGAGAAAGAGAAAGGTAATGAGCCATGCTATCGCTGTGTATGTTGCCGGAACCGCGCAAGGCAAGAAGTAGGGGTATTTTTTGAGGAAGTCGCTATTGCCGAATAGCTCGGGGAACCGTTCAGCAGGTCGTGCAAGAGAACCGCCGATAAGAGGGCCAAGCTGCGCTTGATTCGTCAATAATAGCGTTAAGGACCTATGACCCACGGAATCTTACAGTTCCACCCGTGGACCATGCAATAGGTTGGTAAGCATATGCCTAAGGAAAGTGTCAGTTACGGATAGGAAGGAAAATAAAGTACAACCCACCCGTGCGATGTTCGTCGAGTCTGTTAGTTCTACCACGATACTGAGACATCAATAATGAGCCCAGGAGTGACATCCACCAAAGTCTAGAGTTACCTTTTCATTACGCCGATATTTCCGTCTGGCAGGATCTACGTTGAGAAAGTCACGAAGGTGGCAAGACGTCATACATACTCAAAGCACCATTGAGACATCGACTACATAAGTTCGGTCAGAGGGTTCGGTAGTCTCTAAAAGATAGTATCGGACGAACCTCAAGACTAGACCCCAAAATGTACTGGAAAGTCCAAAACAATACATCGAAAGAGACAGCCCAAGGAGACCAATGAGGAGAACGGGCTTGCGGCCAATGAAGTCTGACGCCCGACTCCAATGCAAAACTGTAAAGGCTTGTGTCAAGAAAAATAAGGATTGCTGTACGCCGAATTAGCTATGGGTTGAGTTTCATTGCCGAAGGAACAGACCATGAGCCCAACGTAATATCCAACTTGAGTTTCATTCCCATTCGTGATTCCGATGTCTCGAATAAGCTGCAGAAATGGTGAACGAAACAAAATGAATACAGTAAGTCATACACACACCTGAGGTGCGAATGGGTATATAACCTGGGATGTCAGCGGTTCTGTAAGCTGGAGAAACATAACAATCGTGAACTGTCCCCATGGAATCGGAGTCCTTTTTTTTGGCTGCCCCTGAAGCAGAGGAGTTTCCTCGTCGGCATGTTGGGTCATGGTGAACTGCCGCTTCAACTTCACAGAGCGAATGATGAAAAAAGCAGACCAGTATCGCGCCTAAGGGTAACGAATTATATGGGGAAACTGATACTTCTCTTACTAATCTATCGCATGAAAATGACATAGTTATTTGGAGGGGGGGTCGGCAGAGTTTACCGAGGGTCATTTGAGCCTGCGACAGGGGATAGAAGGGCGTCCAGTGGATCAAAGTTGAAGATGTTCGGAGCAAGCTGTCTCCGGACCGGCGAGCCGGAGCTGCAGAGGCTGAACCAGGTTCCGCGCGGCAGACTACGCTAAGGTCACCGGTCAAAGGCTGTGGCCTTCTTGGGGCAGCTCGGAGCTCCACTGACCAAGGCCCAAGGGAGATTATTTCGAGAACAGCGTTCTAGCCTTCAGTGCATATGTACCTCTTCGTCGGGTCGGACAAGGATCGTCGTTATCAACTAGCAGTTATTCCCATGGAAAAGATAATGTCCTTTGTCTGACGTGTGAAGGCAATGTTCTATTCTCGTCCTACTGAGGCCGATGGTCTGTACTGATCAGTGCGTTGCACATCTTTGCCGGATGATCATAGTCGTTGACAGGGAGCTTGCACTGCTACCAAGTGCTACCACCATTCATCGATCATCAAATAAAGACAGTATTGAGACGCTACACTCACCTCCCTGTATGAACTAATGGCATGAGATTGATTTAATCCCGAAAGGCTACAGACTAAACTGTACATAGGTATCCTACAATTGAATTCTAGGGTTTTCGCCTCAGGCTAAGGGTCAGAGTGCTAAACATAGTATATATCTGACTGAACGCAGAAGGAAACTGTAGTTAGTCTTGAGAAGAGACATCCTTCATTTCAGGCAGCAGCAAAGCCGTAATGATAGCACCACATAGAAAGAAGGCCAAGAGGTAATAAATGAGATATCCACTCATATACCGATGCTCGATGGAGAACGCAAACAAGGAATTGAATAGCGCAGGCCCAATGGCCCTCGTAAAACTAATTGTCATCTAGAGCTCCGTCAGTCGTCGTTGTCCTTGCTACTCGCTTTTGGGATACATACCTGGCAGAAGCCATTTGTCGCGCCAAGAGAAGCTCTATTTGGAGTAGAGGCCTGTATAATAATTAGTGCAGCACCTATGGAAGATCTTCTCAGTCGAACACTTATGTAAGGAAGATAAGTATTGTCATACCAAACGAAAACGAGATGCCTGGGGTAAAGAGGATTTGTAAGGCAAGGATAAACCAGAGCGATGGTCCAACCCCCTGGGTTCTCGCCACGTAGTTCATTATAGGGAAGGCAACGATCACGGGAAAAGTCATCAAAAGCCCTCCCATGAATGTTCTTTTTGATCCCAGGTAATTATGGATCCTTGCAAAAAAGAATATTTGGATAAAGCCATTCAGGAACCCAATTATAGATAACACTTTGCCAATTGACAATGGAGTTAAGCCAAGGCCGCCCAGCGCAATAGGTGTCGAAAAAATGACAGGTTGAAGGGTGCGTAAGGCGATGTCTACGAGCGCTAGTAAACCGTAGTTTGTGGCTGTGATCAACACTTTGCGAGTCAGAAGTTCCCGTAAAGATTTTGGTCCGTCAGATTTGGGAATCAGAAGCTGGGCCGATTCTTGGGACTCTCCAGCCGCAGTCGAATCGGCATCTGAAGAGTAACTTCTGGTCCACACTGAGCGAAGGGATTTCGGAGTCTTCACTGTTTCCCTCAAAACCAGATAAACGATAATCCAGCAAAGAGCCGATACAACAGCGGGAACTATGCAGGGCAAGAGATAAGGATATGTTCTCCAGAAATCGTTCCCAAAGATTTCGGGGAAGTGCTCAGCCGGATGAGATAGAAGGCCGCCTATAAATGGGCCAATCTGTGAAAAATAAATCTGAGCATCAGAACGGCCCAGAAGATGGGATGTGGAAGGTATCTCACAGTACCTCCAGTTGCCCATGTGATTGGCACAAAAGCAACCATCTCAAGAGCGAAGAAGCGTTAGTGGATACATACACAAAACCTGACAATGACATCTACCTGTGCCAAATTTGTCCCATCCGACAATTCGGCTATCATGCTGTACAAAAGAAACAGTAGTAGGTCAGTAGTATGAGCACCGCTCTATTTTTTTCGAAGTACCCTTTGATAACACCAACGTTTGCATCTGAAGTTTACAGTCTGATGTAAGTAAACAAGCAGTGTCATGAATGAAAAGGTAATCACTCAAAGCACTGTAAAGAGCACGGCTAGAGGCGACAGTCAGTCCAAATCTGTAGAGGAAGCAGACGGACTATACCTCATAACAAGACCCCAGAAGGTTTTTGAGAACCCAAAGCAAAGCATGGATAAAGTCACGCCAAACAATCCAGTCAGAAGTACGGGTTTACGACCAATATGATCGGATATTCGACTCCAGTAGAGAACTGTTATAACTTGTACCATGTAGAAGACCGAATGCTGTTCATCGTAGGCATGTTCAACGACTCAAGCGTTTGGGATTGTTTTTTGGACCAACCAAAATTCCAACATAGTACCCGATTTGGGCGTCGTTTCCATGCGTGATTCCAATATCACGAACGAGCTGCCAGTGGAGAACCACAAAGAGTCCAGAGGATTTCTCAGACTTGTGCTATTCAGGTCAATACATAATGGACTGACCTGTGGTGCGAATGGGGAAATGACCTGAGTGGTTAGAGGTTCAACAAATTGAATCCACAACGCAATGGAGAATTGAGACCACGGTATAGGCGACCTCCCGGGGGACGGGGTGGAGAGCAACGGTGTCTCTTCATCAACCGACGGATTTTGCATGAGAGCAAGACGGGTGCCAACAGGTGCCAACTGGATCCTCGTTGAATCTGTTATCGAGGTTGCTACATAAGGCCTGTTCGGCAAACCCACTGCGGTTTGCCGAAACAGACCCTGAAAGGAGCATAAACTTGGTAATTGCACTGCCACATATCACTCTTTCCATTCCGGCGTCATGACCTGAGAAACGTCGACAAGAATCTCTATCTTACTGCAACCTGATATTTCAATGGCTCCTAAGGAACCGACTCGTCACCAACTCTCATCTCGGCTGGCTTACAGTCAGAATACCCCAGCTTTCCTTCAGAAACTGAAGAACAGAATTGCTGGTGTGCCGGACACAGACGATCAATATGACGAGGAGTTTGAGGACGATGGATCCGGTCGCCCACCGATACCCAGGCGGCCTGCTATTCCTACACGGCCGGACGACGATCCAGGAAGCGCAGACGAAGATGACGGGGACGAAAAACCACAGGTGGTTGTTCTCAAGGAAGGGAAGCACCTCACGGCTCATGAAGCAGAAAACATCAGGCGCAAAGGTAAAGTGGACAATAAGAGAACATTTCTCCGTGTTTGACTCACCAATCATCATGTAGAGAAAGGGCTTCCACCTCTTCCAGATCCAGAATCATCAAAAGAGGAGTCCACTGGAGCTGCTTCTGATACCGCCGTCAACAAAGATGCGAAACGCTTGAACAAGACGCAAGCGACTACTCTATCATTCTCGACATCTAAAGGCAAACCAAAACCTTCGGTCAACAAACGCAAGGTTTCTGCCGACACTGAAGATGATCAATCAGGCGCACCGTCAAAGAAGAAGCCAAAAAAACCCAGCAAAACATTATTATCTTTCGGTGATGATGCTTAATTGTATGGATAATGCCAATGTTACCGTTTGTGCGTTACACCAAGGATGCCAGAACCGCAATTGCAATCTGACATTCCGATCCCACAGAAGCAGTTGACTGACCAAGATTATGGCGAGAAGTCTAAATTCAAAATTACGGATAATCGGCGTAGCGGCAGCAGTCTATAGTATAGCATTGTAAGGGATACAGGTAGAAAATACATTTTGGGTAGAGTTTGGATGCGTCCGTAATATGTGACTAATACACAAACTGCGGTCTTGTGGTGATCATACAGTGGTGAGTATTTGAGCTTGTGAAGGTGGTGACGACAAAGCAAGGTTTGTAATGGTGTTGTCCTCGTCGAGCCTGGTCCTGAAACTTTGAGCAGGCGGGATGGTGCATTGGTGCATATCGCCAGTCCAGATGGTATCAAGTTCGATCTCCGCAGACGGGGACAGATATTCTATGTGGGTGCTGGTGATGTTTGTCCTCGTTGAATAGATACCAGCGTTGGCGTTTTCATGAAGGTTCAGCATGAGGCGCGATATCATCGTGACCGATGTACTGAAGAACGTCATCTGGATGAGGTTATAAGAGCAGGAAAGGGTACGAACCCGCTCGCGAACGTGGATAATGCTCCGCTCATAAACGGCTACAAAAGGGGTCGTGAGGGAGTGTTAATATGGTTTTGTCTTGGAGTGATGGACATACACCACAAAACTATCAGAGATAGCATCAGCGAGAGGGAATATATGTAGATGCGGCCGAAACGTACATAGAATGTCAATATATTCGCCAGATTCACGAGCGCCATGATACTGGATACAAAGTTCATTTTTGGCCTGGGCCTCCTTGGTCTGGACCACTTACGCAAAGTATATCGCACCTTGCGACCGGAGTCAGACACCTATCGGAGAAAATTGCTGGGATAACAAGCTCACCATCTCTGAAGATGAGGTATATGATCGAATTCTGGGTCTGATTGAGAATGAATTCGCTTCGGTTCTTCCATGTTTTGAACATCATGAGGCTGAATACAATGGAGTCGTAGACAAACAGTGCTTCCCAGGCACCAGCCAAATCTATACTCG
>JAGGAR010016064.1:20837-32562 GCA_017657315.1 Termitomyces sp. K1Ag
TGATGGTTCATGGTTAAATAAATAATAAGTACCCAAAATCATAAATAGTTTCGCGAAGATCATACAGCGATGAATGTTGGTAGTGACGAGAACGCAAGCTTTGCAGTGGTGTTGTCCTATTTGTCGATTCTGGAACTTGAAACAGATCGTATGATGCTGCGTTACATATTACCAGTCCAGATGCCATTGGTATCTCCGCAGAAGGTGTATTCCATATTGGTGCTGTTGACAATTGTCCACAAATAGATCCCGATGTTAGCTTTTCATGAAGGTTGAGCATATGGCACGATATCATCGCGATAAATCTGCTACAAGAGTTCAGTTGGGTGAGGTTCTAGAGAGCTGGAAATGATACAAACATGCTTGGAGACATGGATAATCTCCCTCTCATAAACGGCTACAAGAGAGATGTGAGTATCGTTAAGGAGTGTAGTACATTGGACATACCGGTTGTCCTCGTCGAGTCTGAAATTTGATCGCCGGTCCCAATGGTGTCTAATTCGATCTCCGTAGGAGGCGACAAGTATTCCATGTGGGTGCTGGTGATGTTTGACGTCGTTGAATAGATTCCAGCGTTGGAATTTTCATGAAGGTTGAGCATAAGCCGCGATGCCATCGTGATGGATATACTGAAAAAGGTCAGCTGAGTAAGGTCGTAGAGCTGAAAATGACACGGACCAGCTTGCGAATGTGGATAATCCCCCTCTCATCACCGGCTACGAAAAAGATATGAACGTTGTCAGGGAGTGTTACATGGTTGTTGGTAATGGACATACACCACAGAACTAGAGATACCAATCAATGGGAGAGATATATGCATAGGGCCGAAACGTACATAGAATGTCAATATATTTGCCAGGTTGGCAAGTGCCATGACACTGAATATAAGATCCATTTTCGGCCAGGACGTTCTTGGTCTGGATCACTTACGCAAAGTATATTGCACCTTGCGATCGGAATCAGACACCTATCGGAGGAAATTGCTGGGATAACAAGCTCACCATCTCTGTAGATGAGGTATATGATCGAATTCTGGGCGTGATTGAGAATGAATTCGTTTCGGTTCTTCCATGTTCGGACCATCGTGAGGCTGAATACAATGCAGTCATAGACAAACAGTGCTTCCCAGGCACCAGCAAGATCTGTCTTGGCAAGCATCAGAAACGATCTTGAAGACATAGACACAACGCACGGATAGACCTGTGGTTAGAACTGTAAAACTCTGTAAAATTTGGCGTGTCTGCTCAGGTGTACGTACGTAATACGTGAAAGCCCAATATGACAGCGTCCCATTTCTTGGGCTGGGGCACTTTTTTGTCCAAAGAGAGACCACTTGTTCAAGGCAACTTCAGCACCAGCTCTGGCTTGATAGGAAGGAAAAGGACAACGTACGCATGCGACGCCAACCAGCACCATACCACTGCTGACCATGTACGCCAGAATGCGAAAGGAACAATGGTACAGTGCATAGATCCGTATAGTAAGGAGGACTGTGGGCGCTATCATACATCAAACGATAGGTAGGGACAAGGGGTTGGCATACTGCAGACAAACACTTGACTGAACACCAATATCAACTGTCGAAATAAATTGTATCGACGGCAACTAATGGGAAAGGCGTGTTAAAACATATGATCCGTGACAAAAGCAAGTCTCCGCTAACCTCTGTCACTTGAGTTAGTTGGATAGACAAAAGAAAAACGTAGGAACGAGGCACACGTCTGGTGAAAGGTCCGTTTCCTCAAGCACGATCGTAACAAGGTTGCAAATGAATGCAAAATAACGGTTGAAGAAGAACCAATAGGTACTCTGGATCTTCGGGCGCAGCCACAGGTAGTTGACCTCATTGCCTATGCAGGTGACAAAGATATGAAAACGGGAAAATGCTTACAAGTGAGAATGCTGACCGAGCGTGATCAAGTGGTCGTAAAACAACAACGCTAAACAGGGAAAAATATGGTCGAAACTGCTTGACTCTTGAGAGAAATATGTTTGACAAAATGACATACAGATCGCGAAGAAATGCATTAAACTATGAAGGTACCTGGTTCAAAGATGAATTTAAGTGATAAAGATGCCGACAAAGCTAGCCTTGAAGCAGGTCACTTACATGTCCCGTACCGTGGCAGCATCAGGATCGTTGTCTAGCATCTCACCAGCCTAGGTAGTGGGCCGTGATAACAGGAGGAGGAAGAACGGAGACTCGCTAAGTGTTGTCAGAGGATGTCGATGAATTTGAATAGATTTGAATCCGACAATGAATATAAGCTAGTACTAGTAGGGTGGTGTGAGGTGACTCATCGGATGACTTGTCGCGACTCGCGAACAGTTTTCTTTTCACACATGATTGACAAACAGCTGACAGATTCGAAGTTAAAGTTTCGAACTAGATTGGGACAGTTGGGGACCGTGACAACAGGAGCGAATGAGTAAAGAGCGCAGTAGGCTGCAGCGCGGTACGCCCCACAGAGCCCGCTACGAGGAGAAAACCAAAGATTATATAATTAGAAAGTAATCATGTCTGCTACGATGGCACCGTTGCCGAACAAGACCTAAATTAAAGTTGTGACACGGCCATCATGATAGTGAACAGAGAGAGTAATAAGTAGGTGGATAGAATGACCAGAAAAGACTGGTGGGGAGAATGGAGACGAGGATTTCTCTTATGAGTAACGGTTGATGTGAGTTTTTCGGCCCTTTTTTTTTTTTTTTTTTTTTTCTTTGAGGAGGGCATTTCGGTAGCTATCAGCAACTAACAACTTTGCTTGGGTGGTTAGCTCATTCGGCCCGCTGGTGTGTAGAGTTTTGTCCCTACGTTGTGAAGGCGTCCACCCTGGAGAAACGCTTTATGCACACTCACGGTAAGAAGTGGGACTTCTGCAGCAATCTTTCATTGATCTCCTTCTGGCCATGGGGGACGCTCGGGCAGCGAATATCCACTAAAACCCCAGCTTGCCGATACCAATCCTTCGGCAAGTCGCCTTCGTTTGCGAGCAGGCCCTTCCACGTTCCTACTATCACTCTGGGCTTTAGGGCCCTTCCCCCATACCGGTTCTCCGCGGTGAAGAAGCAGTCGAGTCTCAGTCACGCAGTCACTCTCTTCCTCAGGCTCTCCAGCATCTGCAAGTGTGCCGGTTCCACTGTGGGCGCACTCTGTCCGCCTATTACGCGCCTGCATCTCATCGCCCAGATTGCGGTCACTGCCTCCGAGACCAGCATCCTGAAACTCTTGACTTTCCACTCTGTAGCCGTCCCTCACTCGTCCTCATTTCCGCTAAGCCACATCCCAGTATGTTGCCGAAGGTTGGCTTTCTCCACGGTCCATGTCTAGTCGACCACCACTGATCCCCCACAGCCATCCAAGCCTCCTGGGAGCCTGGCAGCTTACTAGGATGTGTTCCATCGACTCTTCCTCCTCGCAGAAGCTACAGGTTGCCCTATCTTCGTAGCCCTCGATGTTCCTCCAATACCTCCCCACTTTGTAGTCACCACCAAAAAAAACAATCCTGATGACTGGCCAAGACCGCCTTTTAACGTGTAACGAGGACTCTGTATTCGAATGTTTGGATAGAAGCACCTCAGCTGGGTAGTAGCAGTCTCTGGTATAGCACTGTAAAGGATACAGATAGAAGATACACTTCAAGTGGAGGTTGGATGCTCATGCTACATTGATTAAATAATAGAACCCAAAAATATAAATAGTCTCGCGATGATCATATGGTGAGTGTTGAGGGAATATAAATGACAGCGATGGTGTTGTCGTCGAGTCTGAAACTTTGAACGGTAGTGTGCTACAGATCACCGGTCCCAATGGTGTCCAGTTCGACCTCCGCAGAAGGTGACAGGTACTCCATGTTGGTATTGATGACAATTGTCCGCGTTGAATAGATCCCAATGTTGGCTTTTTCATGAAGGTTGAGCATAAGGCGCGATATCATCGCGACAGATATGCTGGAAAAGTTCAACTGGGTGAGGTTCTGGAGCTGCAAACGACACGAACCCGCTTGCAAATGAGGATAATCCCCCTCTCATAAACGGCTACGAGAGACATGAGTGTCGTAAGGAAGCGTTAGATAGGTTGGTTTTGAAGTGATAGACATACACCACAAAGCTAGAGACCGTCATCAGCAAGAGACATATGTATACCGCCTTAACATACATAGAATGTCAATATATTTGCCAGGTTAGCGAGTGCCATGACACTAGATACAAGGTTCATTCTCGGCCTGGGCATCCTTGGTCTGGACCACTTACACTCGCTTACAGGTCCCGTACTGCATCGTTTTCTGACATCTCTCTAGTCTGGCCGTGATGGCAGGAGGAAGAAGAACGGAGGTTCGTTAATTATCGAAAGAGGATGTCGATGATGTTGAATAGACTTAAATCCAAAGATGAATATAAGTATGACGATGTGAGACTCCATCGCGACAGACCAACACAGCATCCTTGATTGTTTTTTTCCATACGCGACTTACTGATCTGAACCGGACACGAATGAGTACATCCTGGGATGATGCAAGGTGAAGTGAGGGTGTACATATGTCAGATCGGCATGCCACCCAAACCTAGAGGCGGGGGTGGGTTGCCTGGGGTTGCCATCAAAAAAGCATCCAACAATACAAACTTGATCTTTCGGTGATTATATTACTTGTCGTTTGTGGTTTGCCAACAATCCTGATGCAGATGATCCTGATCAGAACCAAAACCTCATTCTGTATAACGAGGGGTGTTCAGATACAAGCACCTCCAGCGGGGCGGAAACAGTCTCCGGTATAGCATTGTAAAAGATACAGTTCAAGTGAAGATTGGATGCGACTTTCATTAAATAATAGAACCCAAAAATACAAATAGTCTTGTGATGATCATACAGTGGTGAGTCTTGTGGGAGTGATGGCGGTAGTGTTGTCTTCGTCGAATCTGAAACTTGGAACTGGCGGGATAGTGGTGTGGTACAAATCACCGGCAATGGCGTCTAGTTCGATCTCCGCAGGCGGCGATAAGTATTCCATGTGGGTGCTGATGATGTTTGACGTTGTTGAGTAGATTCCAGCGTTGGCGTTTTCATGAAGGTTGAGCATGAGCCGCGATATCATCGTGATTGATATACTGAAAAAGGTCGGCTGGGTGAGGTCGTAGAGTAGAAAATGACACGTACCCGCTCGCCAACGTGGATAACCCTCCTCTCATAAACGGCTACAAAAATAATACAAATGTCACTAGTTAGTTTCACATGGGTCGGTATTGGAGTGGTAGACATACGCCACAAAACTAGGGATACCATCAGTGGGAGGAGATATATGTATACGGCCGAAACATACATAGAATGTCAATATATTCGCCAGATTGGCAAGCGCTATGACACTAGATACAAGGTTCATTTTCGGCCTAAATGTCTTTGTTCTGAACCGCTTACGCAAAATATATCGCACCTTGTGATTGGAGTCAGACACCTATCGGCGAAAATTGATGGGATAACAAGCTCACCATCTCTGAAGATGAGATATATGATCGAATTCTGGGCCTGATTGAGAATGAATTCATTTCGGTTCTTCCATGTTTTGAACATCGTGAGGCTGAATACAATGGAGTCGTAGACGAACAGTGCTTCCCAGGCGCTAGCAAGGTCTATACTCGGTGGTCATCAGAAATGATGCTGAAGGCATTGACAACAACGCACGAATAGACCTGTGAATTATCAGAACAGTAGTTGACGCGTCTGATTAGGTGCGCATACGTGATATGTGAAAGCCCTATACGGCAGACTCCGGTTTCCTGTGGGGCACTTTTCTGTCCAAAGAGAGTCCACTTACCCAAGGCAATTTCAGTACCAGCTCTGGATTGATAAGAATGAAAGGCAACGCACGCATGCGATGCCAGCCAGCACCATGCCGCCGCCGAACATGTACATCAGAATACGCAAGGAACAACTGTAAAGCGCGTAGATCCGTAAAGTAAGGAGAACTGTGGGCATCATCAGATATCAAACGTCAGATAGGACATTGGGATGGCGTACTGCAGACAAGCACTTGATAGAACACCAATAGTAACTGTCGAAATAAACTGATTCGATGACACCTGATGAGAGGAGCGTGTTAAGACACATATAATTCGTGACAAGATGACGAGAGCAAGGTTTGACTAACCCCTACCAGTAAAGTCAGTTAGGCAGACAAACGAAAAAAAAAAACATAGCACGAGGCGCACGTCTGGCGAAAGGTTGATTTGCCCAACCACGATCGCAATAAGATTGGTAATGAATGTAGAATAACGGTTGAAGAAGAACCAAAACGTGCTCTGCGTCTTCGGACGCAGCCAAAGGTAGTTGACTTCATTCCCTATCCAGGTGACAAGGATATGAAAACCGGTAGGGGCTGAAAAGCGAAAATACTGACCGAACGTGATCAAGTGGTCGTAAAACATGAACGCTTAACAGGAAAAACTCAGGTCAAAACTACTGAAAGAAACATGTTTGAACGACGTACTCATCGCAAGGAAATGCAGGAGGTTGTGAAGATATCTGGTTCAAAGATGTACATGAATTCGCTCAAGATGCTAATCAAGCCGTGAACCAGGCCGCTTACATGTCCCGTACAGCATCGTCGTCTGACATCTCGCCAGCCTAGGTGGAGGAAGAAGAGGGGAGGTTCGCTGCGCGTCGTGAAAAGGATGTCAACGAACTTTGAACAGCCTCGACGATATATAAATACGGCTCTAAGAATTCGGGCTGAACCTCATATGAAAATAACTTGATCGAGTGTCCAAGTCTACATGTACTCCTCCATTGACAGATCCGAGTCAGACAGGCTGTTCAGCGATCCATGGAAATCCTGAGATGATGTTTTCAGTAGTGGAGCTTGGATGAACCATACAACGATCACACACGTGAAACATGGAACGTTGGAGAAATGGATGGGACTCAGACTCGAGAATGGATTAGAGTGCCACAAACGGGTGGGCGGCGAACAAATTCCCACCAGTTAGAAACTAATAAAGGACCATGTCAGAACGATGTCAAGAGAAGTTTTTAGCAGACTCACCTAATGCAGGACCAAACACGCCTTCCTAGGTGAGTATTACCCCATTGTCCATGAGGAACCGGCAGGCCCATGCGGCGAACAATTTCAAACCAGGAATCACGTAGTCAAAGCGTGCCAACGGTATGAGGCGTTCAGGGATATCCTACGGGAGATGGACGAATAACTAGAGCTGGAGATGAGGAAACGAAGGAAGGACTAGAGGCGATGGCAAAACTCCTGGAGAAATAGGGAGCAAGCTTTGACCACGGGCACTCCCAAACAAATTGGAGTCTGGCGCCAAACCGAACGGCATGCGGCGGCCCGGGATCCGGAGGACACTTCAGAAATGCAGCAGCACGTAGATTGGATGAAGCACGGCCGATTTCTTCTTTTCTGATGGATATACTACTAATGCTATGTAAGAAACTATATTGTACCTCCAATACGATCCTGCGCAACGGCTGAGGGTAGGTGATTTGAATAAATCACGAAACCAAGTATAAGTAGCCTGAGTGTAGGTGACGGTGTATACCCTCACTTATGTAGCTGTAGCGTAGCTTGCTGGCAGTTATATAGATTCGAACTCCTATATTCATCCGGTCGAGGGTTGTACTCAATAACCAAGATGGAACTGGGTCGAACTTGGATCATTATTACTGCACTTGAAAACATCTAAAAAAAATGATACGCCTGGACTATGATAAATTTGGTGAAAAGGGGGACAAATGCAAGTGATGTAAAAGAGAGACTAGCCACTCTCATTAGGTCGTAAGCGTTTCCGAGGACCGTCTGGCTCGCTCCCGCCTTGAGATTGCATAAATATAGGATTGAAATGACCAAATCCGAAGCTGTCACCCAAACCTGAATGCGAGGTCGTAGTCAAAAAAAGCATCCAGAGCATAACAGTAAGCAAAACACTCCACAGCGAGTAGACTAAAGAAACTAGAAATTCGTACCCATACCACTCATCATGCCCCCTCGACCACCGTTCATCATACCACCACGCGGGCCTTGAGGCACCATGCCACCCCGTCCGCCACCAAAGTTGTTACCACCGTAACCACCCTTACCCATGAAGCCGCCACCCATCATACCCATCCCGCCGCCGCCCATCATATTCCCCCGCATCATACTCCCACCCATCATGCCTCCACGATTCACCATACCCATACCCGTATTGTTCCCACGGAAGTTCTGACCCCCGCGACCCATCCCGGTGCCTACCGTCGGTATTGACGATGGCATCTGATTCTGCGCATTTCGCGAGGGCGGTTCTGGATGAGAAGTTAGATGAAGCAACATCATGTGAAGGAGGGCAACGTGCCTTTCGGCAGAGTGCGGAACGGATTGCCTTGCGCTGAATTAGTCAAGGTTGCTGTCGCTCGCCGATTCTGGAAGTCGCTGGATGAGGAAAGTGTCGATCAGGGGACGCGAATCCTCAGAGGTAAATTGACCCACTTGTTGTCGAACCATTGCTTTAGAATCTGGGCGCCTTCGGCGTCGTGAACTTCGATATAAGCAATCCTACCGAGAAATAACTTGTCAGCATACATCTACCTAGTTTCTACCGACTCACCCCTTGCTCTTGCCGTTAACTTTGTGCTCAGAGAACGTAATGTCCTTTAGGGCAATGTCGACTCGGAGACTGGCCGCGACGCGGCGCAAATCCTCATCAGTCGTCCACTGTACAATGAAAAGAAACAAGAAACAGATGTGAGACGATTCATAATGACAAAGGGCTAAACGACAAGACAAACGGACCCATTGCAAGTCGCCAATATACAAAGCGTCATATCCAGGAATACCACCTCCACTGTTCATCATCTGCATTCCCCCCATGGGCTGTCCCATTTGCATGTAACCACCGTTACCCATCTGGTTTGACATTTGGTTCCCCCCTTGCATCTGAGGGGAGGCTTGCTGGTTGTTCGCAGCGGCTTGACGTGAAGCCGGTGAAGCAATACGCTCGTGATGGTCGTCTTCTCTAGGGCGCTTGTCGCCAGTGTTAGGCTCAACTTTGGAGACCATTGTCTCCACGGAATCATCCCTGCGCTGTGAGCGCCCGCTCTACATTATAGATCAATCACAAGACGCGTAGAATGGTGATACAACACCAACCTCCTCTTGTGAATGGGACGACCTCCGATAATTGTCCTCCGCATACAATTCATACTCTTCTTTAGGCATATTGTAGCGTCGATCGACTCAATAGGTTAAAGATGTGGCAATGGTCGAAAAAGTTCCAAAAGTCTTTGTTCTGTAGGTTAAGAAACACAGGACGCGCTTGAGTATCGACGTGACAATAACAATAGACAGGAAAGCAACAAAGAGGACAATGGTGGAATGCATACAGGATTGGCGCTCTACAAAGTTAGCCAATAACAGGAAAAGGATCTTACATGCGTTATTGATACAGACAGGCTCTACAATCTTTGGAAACAAGATACACAGGACGCAGACACAGTAAGTGAAGAAATGGAAAATAGGCTGACGAGATGGTGGCGGTACGAATTCAAGATACCTCCTCGACGCGAGCTTACCGATTTTTAGAACATGTTGACATTTGTTTACTAATGGCCCGTGCGTCATAATTCAATTAGGCGCGTCTAGATTATACAAGTTGTTTCCCCTTCAAGACTCCTTCTACAATCTGCTCCTGCTGCGCAAGCCATAACCCGAACCCTGGCGTCTTCAGTAGACGCTCATAAAACTCTGTCCGCTTACTCGTTGAGCGAAACGGCAGTGTGCTCCCGTGAGCCTTCAGTGAGGCGAAAAAACTAGCATTATTAAAGGGCTTGAGGCGGAGGGTATTATGAGTCGAGGTCCGTGCGACCTCAGCAGGTGTGGGTATCAAAGTATTGAGGTATCTTGCCAAGGGCGTGATGAGTTCTGTTGTGCGAGAGTGAAAATGTTGGCGCAGCGCAAGAGAAGCTAGCAGTTCTATATATTTCGCATCAGTCCTAGTTAAATATGCTCCAGATGATGTTGACGTACTCTGTCTTGCATCGCCACGCAAAGCGCTTTCTAGTTGCCTAAGCAGGGTGCGATCTTTGGAGATATAACGTTTATGGGTCTTGGATTTCCAACCTGGCACGGGGCCAGCAGGTCCACCGGCAGCCGACGACTGAGCTGTCGGGGTTCTATTTCCGCGACGCCCAAGGCTGAGAATGTGAGGCCAATGAGCACAAGATTTCTCAAAGAAAGGATTCGTGACGCCGAGAAGTAGGCCAGGTTTGGGAGGAAGGCGGTTGACTAGTGCAGATTGATCTCCGTCCTGCATAGTAAAGTATGGGCGAAAATCTCCAGAAAAGGGTATCTATGGATCGATTAGCCTCGCTTTATCGATGATTGGAGTCTTCTCACCGGCCGTATCAGGTCTCGTAGCCACCAAACTGCCTGACTAGTCTGTGCTGGCGATGTGCCAAAAATGAGAAGAGGCTCGCACAGTACGAGACATTCCCATATTGACCAAAGCTGCGTCACTGCTTCCTCAAATAGCAAAAGGGGTGAAGGAATCATTGGTGAAGACGAAGCGACAATCTGGTCAAATTAGCGAGCGTCTACTCGGGAAGTCATCTTGTGCTCACATGTTCCCTAGGGTCATACTTCCTAGCTGCAGATGGACCCGGTATGAACTGTTGTTCATTGATACTAAAAGGAAGGACAAGGCGAACGACAGAGCCAAGAAAACCGAGCTCCAGGGTCTCTCCTGGAACGGGGTCGTGCCTTTACTTTGTAGTCAGTCAGTACGATTCTCCCTAGACATGTTACACCATACCATGTCGCTATATTCTGGCAGGCCGTTTCCAGTATAGGTATTCCATGTTTCTGGAACAAAGGCCCAAATATTGATATGAGCATCGAGAAGAAGGCCGGATACTGGTGTTGCGTAAGGATTACGACGGAACGCTGAGAAATAGGTCAACGAAGGCTATACAACGGGATTCCTGGAAAATTTACCTGCTCATAACCGCGTTTTGAATTCGGGTCCTTCTTCTGAGTAAAATGCGAAAAGCCGTAGATAAATCCATCCTTTGTTGGCGGTCTCTTCTCAGCGTTTATCGAATGAAATTGTTCACGGATGCGGAACGAGTGACTTTGAGATCCTTGATCAAACTGCAATGAGTCAGGAAACGAGGAAAATGCCCTTACATATTGTAGTGTGTTAGTTCGTTCAACAACACCACATGGAATACACTACTCACAAGTTTTCCGCTTCAGCAGGCATTAGAATGGAGGATGGGTATATCCCATCAATGACTGGGCCGTCGTCTACGTCGAAATCGACTGGAACAGAACTTGAGACGATCATGCTTTCGGGATATAAGTCGCCTACACACCAATTGCAATGCCAATGATCCATCGTCGAATTTTCTCGGCCGTTTCTGGAGCAAGAGCGAGTTGATCGAGTTCCGCCTGTCGCCGTCGGGGTTTGCTCTCGATCTGAAACAACCTTGGAAGTGTTTGAGAGCGCACGAGAGGTGCTGGCCTCGTGAACCGTGGCAGAGTGGGCGATGATGGGGATGCGAGTTGTCCAAAGCTTTTCTTTTGAGAAAGCCTGGTCTGTATTTGTGGAACATTGAACTTTTCCTGTAAGGAGGGTCGAGTAGGGATTGGCGTCGTGATGCTCCCGTCGGTCGAAACTGTTGAGGAGCTCGCTGGGGTCCCGATTATGCCGAGATATGGGCTCTGTTCTGCAATATCCGCTT